>PVKE010006884.1:0-52699 GCA_004027555.1 Craseonycteris thonglongyai
ATCAGCTGGGCAGTATCTACAAAAATCCTGCTGGGACTTTTTTTGTTGGCATAAGTGTTAAATTTATAGAGCGATTTGAGGAGAGTTGACATCTTCATGATATTTGAGCCATCCAACCCACTAATTTCATGATTGTTTGAGTTCTTTCAACAGTGTTTTGTCGTTTTCATCATATAGACTGTATATTTTTATTAGATTCATACCGAGGTATTTCATTTTTTTTTTTTTGGAGCCATTATCAATGATACTGTTTTAAACTGTCTTTTTCCAATTTTTGTTGCTAATATATCAGGGCTGTTCAGAAAGTATCCAAACACGTAATATGAAAAACAAAGGCATATTTGCCTGGATTTTTTTAGACAACCCTTGCATAGATGTTTGTTAGACTGCTTTGTATATTGCATTATATCTTGCAGATTTGCTAAACCTATTTTTTAGTTACAGGAAATTATTTAGGTTTTCTTGATCATGCAGTCTATGAATAGAGACAGTTTTATGTCTTCCTTTCTAACATATGCACCTTTTATTTTTACTTTTACTTGCCTTATTATACACTCCAAGGCTTTTTTAGTGCTATACTGAATACAAGTGGTGAGAGCAATTATCTTTAAGCTGTTTTTGATTTTAGGAGAAAAGATTTAATCTTCAACATTAAATATAGTATTAGCTATAGAAATTTTTGTAGATGTAATTTATCAGGTTAAATAAATATTATGCTTATTGTAGTTATCTGTTGCAGTTTCCTGCAAATTTTTTTTATAGATGAATTTTAATGTTTTCAAATCCTTTTTCTGCATTTATTGATATAACCATGTAGTTTTTCTCCTATAGTATGGTCATAAGGAGGATTATAATGATTGAATTTTGAATGTTGAACCAGCTTTGTATTTCCAAGGTTAATCATCCCACTTGATTATGACGTATTTTTTTTTTCTTTTTGTATGTTGTTGGATTAAGTCTGCTAATATTTTGTTGAGGGTTTTTACAGATTATGTACATGAGAAGTGTTGGTCTATAGTTTCCTTTTCTGTTGCTTTGGTGTCAGGATAATGCTGGTCTCATAAGATGTCAAAAATTCTCCTTTCTGAGTCTCAGAATATATAAATGTTAACTAAGTGTCATTTTAATGAAGAGAAACTAGTGAGCAGCTTTGCTACATAATACTGCTCCATATGGAGGCGGTAATCTAGAGAAAAAATAAAAGCACGTGGAACACAGAGTTCATCAAATTCAGTGAGTTGGTCTCAGAGAATTGTTTAACACGATAATCTATATCTGATAAAGTTATGAAATCACATCCATCCAGGACCACTTTTCATTCCCATCTTTCTGTCATGAGGTTATATTTATATAAGGAGTCCACCTGGTAATTTTCCCATAAACTGATGAGTGCATGTTTAATGTGTTCATGTCCATCCTAAACAGTATAATAGGGATATTCCACAAAGAGATGAATTTCCAGAGTTAGTGGCAACCCATATTTATCTTTCTGTCCTCTAGACGGTATAATTATAGGTGGCTTTGATGGGATTGTGATGCCAAATATAAGATTATCAGTTAAGGGAGAGTTCTGAGATTAGAGAAAGTTGTACTAGTATGGTAGATACCAGTCCATTTAGTTCAGGCACAATGTGAGAAGTCAGTATAGTACAATAAAGTGATTATGAAAGTGGATTCTGCATTTGGATTGCCTGGTTTTAACTTGCCAGGTGAATGACCTTACGTAAGTTACTAAACCTTTCATTGGTCATTTTAAACATACCTCATTTAAGTATTCTTTCCAATTTCCCTCTTATCTCTAGTTTCCCAGGCATGAATTCTCTTTTGTTGGGGTCTAAATTTGTGAAATAGCTTCTGTATATTGAACTCACTAATATTGTATTCTCAAATTATTCGCTTGGACAGGATTCAATTCCTTCAGTAGTCCTTTGCATGAACTGCACTGTGGTTGCCTCTCTATGGAGTGATTTTCGGTGACTTCAGATCATATCTTCTAGAATTCCCTGGTCCTGAACCACTTTCCTTTTCAGCTTTTCAGCTTGAGATTTCTGAGCCATATACAATTCAGGCTTATACACAAACCGTACAGGTTTTGGACTCTGTGACAGGTAAGGTAACCCCACATCCATTCATGACCAGCTGTGGGTAGTTTGTTTCTAGATGGGCCCATGGTTAGTAGGTAGACATTTTCTGCTCTGTTAAAACTTCCAGTGATGGGTTTGTGCTCGCAGGGTCATTTTGCCTTTGGATCTTTGATTCTTTTTCACTACCATGGGTTCTGTCTTAATTTATAGCACTTGGAGAGTTACCTTTGTTGGTTTAGAGTTGAGTCAAATAAAACAAAGGTATTTAATGCTCTGTGGGATTAGCAGAAATTAGGTGATATCCAAGCGGGGAAGAAAAAGAAGTAAAGAGAAACAAGGACTCTGAACTGAAGCCAGAATACTGAGCAAATATACAAATGAGGATTACCCTTGAGGCAAGAGCCAATCCCAGGGCTGGGATCAGCAGGTCAATAGGAAACAACTGCACGAAGCAGAAGCCTTGGAAGAGCATTAATGTGGTTTCCCATCAGTAGTCTTCCTGGCCTCTCTGGAAAACAGCATTCCCAGTTTAGGCCCCAGGATCAAGTGTAACCAAATGTGAGCGTGTCACCAAAATTTAGCAAATACCCACAGAAATAAGCCATAAGACTGAGAGTCAATAGAAACAGTAACAGCCAATTAGACACTAAAGAACTTGAGGTACTGGCATTACATAATGCAGGATGTAAAATTCTACATGAGATACTTAAACATATAAAATGAATTAAAATCAGTGATGATTGAAGTTCTATAAAGATGAACAGGTATATTTGAAAAGGAACCAAAGCATACTTTAGCAATGAAACATATAATTATTGAAACACAAAAATTATTTAGCAGGTTAAACACTGAAGAAGAAGATTAATGAGTTGGAAGGTAAGACTAAAGATACTATTCAGAACATAGGCTGTAGGGAGACAAAGATATGAAGAATACAAAATACAATAAACTATTAACTGGAACTCAAGCAACCAGCAAAATCTAGTTGCTGTTGGTTGAGATTTTGCCAGTTGGTGAGTTCCAGTTAATGGAGAGTCTGCTTACATTTATCCAACATCTACCAATCCCCATGGGTGCCAGTTAGCTGAGAGTCTACTGTGGTTAAGAGATAAGGAGGATATAATAAAAACTCATAAGGTTTCAAATGGTTTCATTTTTCTTTCGTTGTATGATTCTATTTACGTGAAATGTTCAGTAAGCAAATCCATAGAGACAGAGAATAGATTAATAATTACCAGGGGATAGGAGTAGGAGGAAATGGGGAGTGATTGCTAATGGGTACAAGATTTCTTTTTGGGGTGATGAAATGTTCTGGAAATAGTGGTGGTAGTTGCATAACTGTGGATTATACTAAAAACCACTTTAAAAGGATAAATTGTTTGGCATGTGAGTTATACCTCAATAAAGCTATTATAGAAAAGTTTAATTGTACCAGTACTAAACAAAACTAAATTAAGAATTATTTTTAAAATGGTGTTTTTATGTACTCAGTAATAAGAAAAGATGAAATACTGTTGTTGGCGACAACATGGATGGACTTTGAGATCATCCTGCTAAGCGAAAAAAGTCAAACAGAAAAGCTAAGAACCATATGACCTCACTCATATGTGGAATATAAAACTGAAAGCAACAAAGAAACAAAAACTCATGACACAGTCAATAGTTTAGCGGTTACCTGAAGAAAACTGTCTTTTTCTCCCATGTTTAAGGAGTGCATTTTCTATCATTTCTGCTAATCTTTTGGTAATGCTTCAGGTGTTCTTCAGAAGTGTGATATTTCCGATATTCTTTAAGGGTGGTTTTGTGCTGTGAACACCATTAATAAACACATTTATTGAATAAGTATATGAAACTTTGAAATATTAATAATCAAAGATAAAGTCTGACTACAAAGACATTTAGACCTCTTTCTTGAATGGCTTGTAAATTAGTTAAAACCTAGTGACAACATTTATTTTCTTCCAGGGCTCCTATGTTATCTCAGAAACCAAACTCAAGAGAGGGATTTCAAAGATATTTTCAGCATCAATATCTTTAGATCTCTGTAGTTTCTCATGTGTTTATTGCAGGATGGTACTCATTGGGATGTGTGAATTTCAGGAAGTTTGCTTGCTTTATACTTTAACCTTTGTTCCCATCACATACACTCAAACAAATAATGGGGATTAAAGAATCTCCATTTAAAATGTCACATATTAGATATCACTTCTTAATTTCATTGTTATAAGTCTCCTGCTCTGCCTAACTCTAATCTTCTAATATAATCAAATATGTTTTGATAGTGATGAAAAGACTTGATTTAATCATTTCAATAATGTGAGACATTTTTTAAAAATCATGGAATTGGGGAAGCCAGGATGGCTCAGCGGGTTGAGCACTCGCTTTGCAGCCCTGAGGACTGAGAGCTGAGTCCCAAACCAGGCCTGTGCAGACCCATATGCTGAACTGGGGTGTACTGCCCATGTGGTGGTGGTGGAGAGCAGGCAGTTAGGTTCCTGCTGGGGTGAGCTTCTATGTAGGAAGCCCCTGGTTTGGCCCCTGGATCACAGGGGCATGACTCCCATGTGGGAGGCCCCCGGCCCAGTTACCTCCCTGCCCAGTGCCCACCTGTGTGAAACAAAACCATGTTGAAAATGGATGACATACAGGTGTGAAGACTGCTCTGAGCCTCCCCTTCTCTCTGTTTCTATCTCTCTCTGTCAAAAACAATAAAAATAAATCTTTAAAAAATCACAGAATGTATATTTTTATTGATGCAAGTAGGTGATAGTTGGGTATTTACTATTAACATATTTTTAACTTTACAGTAATTGTTGATCTTTGGACAGTGAAAAAATTAAACTTGAGGTGGTCTTGAAGTACTTAGGATTCTCAGTCTATAAACTCGAATGTTGAAGAAATATTTGATTTTCCTGTAAAGTAAACTTAACTTTTATTTCAAGTTCCCTTTTTTTTTTTTTTTTTTACATAATAGAAGTTTAATCTTGATCAATGTGAGGTTTCTTTCATTGTTTCAGGGTCTTTTTAGTCAGTTTGAAGTCTTCCCAAATCCCAGGTTTGCTTCTAGGTTCTGGGTCTTTCTGAGATCCATGTCCTTGACAGGGATATTTTGATATTTGCCTTGGGAGTAGCAGTGGCTGTGTCATTTCTGGTCACTGAGATCTCAGAGGTTGTGGCTTCTTTGTTCTTAAACATCAGACCTCTGCAAGTCTGCTTGACACTTTCAGAGCCCCTCTCAGGAAATACAAGAAATGCATGGCTGTTCCCTTGTGCCATTTTGGGCCCACCGGGGACTCTGAGGCTCTCTCAGTCCCCTTTGCCTGGACACCTTGTCTAGCCATTGCTACTCAGATGCTGCCATGCAGAGCAGGGCGCAGTGCATTGTCAAGACAGGGCTTCTGAAACAAGTTCCGGGTCACGAGCCCTTCTGGAATCCCCCAATCTGCCTGGGGATGTGTCCTCCCCCTGCTAGACTTGGCCTAAGCACAGGTGAGGGCACAGGGCCCATTCATGTGGCTTCTGGAGCCTCTCATTCTTTCTTTCTCTGTTCTTTCTTCTCTCCTTTTTGTAGCCCGGATGATGTTTGTGGCCTCTGACACACATGTGTGCATGTTTTTGTTGTTTGTTCTACAAAAGGGAAACCATATTATACACAATCTTTTTGGAGGGAGGCACCTTACTCTTCTAATTGCTTTTGAAAATCTCTGTAAGGTTAGCAGATAGATGAACAAAAAATAGGAGGGATGTCCAGAAAAAATCCAGCCATAACTGCCTTTTTTTTTTTTTTTGTATTACATGGCTGGATACTTTTCAGACAGCCCCTGTATTATGTTCTGTAGCTTACCTACATTTTCTGAATTATCTGAATAATATTGTGTTCTTATGGATTACCATCACGTATCTCTTTGTATACGAAGTGCGATGCAACAAACATCAGGGCTCACATATCTGCACTTACTGATGACTATTTTTCCATGGGATTTATACCCAGGAAAAAGACTGCTGGGTCAAAATCTTTATGTATATTTAATTTTAATAAATGATGCCTGATTGCTTTCTAAAGGAGCTGTATCCATTTACATTTCCACCAGCATGTAGAAAACACTTTCCCACATAGCCCCACTGACAATATTGTCACTATTTAAAATTATTGCCAGTCTGATAAGTTTAAGATAGTTTATTGTTAACAGTTTCCATTTCCTTATTAATGAATTAAAAATATATATATATATATTTATTGGTTGTTTGGATTTGTTTATCTGTGAATTGCCTATTTATATCTGTTGCTCATTTTTCTCTTAGGCTAGTGCCTGTTTCTTGTCAATTTTTGAAGCTCTTTTCAAATAATTATAGCTTATAAACTCTTATCTGTCATTTATATTACCAACATGTTTTCTAAGTCTATCATTTGTTTACTGTCTTTATTTATAGTATCTTCTGCTACATAGCAGCTTTTATCAGCTTCTGCCTGGGTCTTTTCCAGAAATCTTAATAAAATATTAAAATTGTATATGTATATATATTGCCATTTACATTTGTTATTTATTTTTCAATTACAGTTGACATACAATATTATATTAGTTACAAGCATCAGACATGATTTTTAAGTCTCTAGGATTTTTAAATACACAATCATCTCATCAGCCGAATAAAGGTATTGTTATCTCTTTATTTGCAATATTTATACTAAATATTTAATTATCTTATCCCAGTGTTTTCTCTAGGCTTTCCAAACTAATACTGAATATAGTGATACCATGATTTCTGTTTAATTCTTGAGTTTTATTTGATTCCTTCTATTATTTTGATATTGAGAATACTTTTAACTTTTTGTTTTAGTAAATACTTCAATGCTTACTTTTTCCTATCATAAGTACAGTTTTGTTTTGTTTTTGAGATTGGCTGTTAATATTATCAAACATCATTCAACATCTATTAATGTAATCATAGGAGTTGTTTTCCTTCAGTTTGCTAAAGCACTGAACTCTGGTGATAGATTTTCTCATTTGAACCTTTTTTTGAACACCTAGAATAAACCCTATTTAGTCAGCTTGGGGGTTCTGTTGATAAGCTGGGTTCTATTTGTTAATATTTTACTTAGACTATTTTCAGTTGCTTTCCTAAGACAGATTGATCTATTTCAATCAAGGTTTTATATTTTATTTATGCTAGATTTATTTAAAATTGAGAATTTTTCCATATCCTCTGTGGTCTGGAACAATATATACTATATTCTTTAAAGGTTTGATAGACCTCAGCTGTGAAATTATCTGATGGACCTTACTTGCCTTTCATTTACTTCTAAAGAAATTGGTCAATAAAAATTTCTCCTCTCTTCTTTGGTTAATGTTAATAACTTTTTATTTCATTAAAAATAATTCCATCCCACTAGCTTTTTAAATTAATTATCCTAGATTTGTGTGTAATATGTCCTTATAATTCTTTCAATTCCTTTTGCAGTTGTGGTTTTCCATTTACTGAAGTTGTCTTTAATTTCTGTCAACAATATTTTGTAATATTTACTGTTCTGACCTTGAGATATTTCATTAAATGTATCCCTTAGTATTTCAGGTATTTTTGTTGTTACTGTATATGGTATTGTTTGCTTAATTACTTTCCCCCGTTGTTCTTTGGTAATATGTAAGAATTCAACTGATTTTGTATATTGACTTTATATCCTGCAACCTTAGTAAGTTATCTTATTTTAATATTTACTTTGAAGATGCTTTAAGATTTACTAAATGAATAATCGTATCATCTGTGAAGAGAGATTTTACTTCTTTCTTTCCATTCCTTATGCCTTTTACTTATTATTTTTTGCCTCGCTGTACTTGACAGGACTCCAGTTCAATATTCAATAGAAGCAGTGAGAACAGATATCATTACCTTCTTCCTATTCCTAATCTTAGGGGTGCAAAGTATTTGGTATTTTATTGTTAAACATGCTAGTAGTTTCAGGGTTTAGGGTTTTGGCAGCCAAATTTGACCAGGTTGAGGAAAAGTTTTCTTTTATTGCCAAGTTGCTGAGAGCTTTTTCTTTTTATCATGAATGCATATAGAGTTGTGTTAAATGATTTTTCTATATTTGCTGCAATAATCTTAATATTTTTATTTTATTACTATACTGTGATTTATGCTGATTGAATTTCAAATTTAAGTCAATCTCATGTTCCTAATATAAACTTCAATTTCTTGTGATTGATTCGTATTTTACATATTGCTGGGTTTAACTTATTCACTTTGTTAAGGATTTCCAGGTCTGAATTCATTAGCAGTATTGGTTTTTAAGGTTGTTTTTGTTTTTGTAATGCTCATGTTAGGCTTTGATATGAGTTATATTGACTCTGTATTATACAGTGTTCCCTTCTTCACTATATTGAGAAACAGTTGTATAAGATTGCATTATTACATCTTTAATTGTTGGCTGGAATTCAGCAATAAAGTTACAAAGGCTTAGAGTTCTCTTTATGGGAAGTTTTTACATTATGAATTCAGTCACTTAACAGTTAATATTTACTATTTAGATATTGATATTATGGTAATCTTTTTTTTTTCTAAGTCAGTTTTTATAATTTGTGTCATTCAGGGGTTTGTCAATTCCATCTAAGTTATTGAGTTTATTGGCATCACATTTTTAAAAATATGCTCTTATTGTTATTTTTAAGGATTGTGGAATCTCTGTTGATCTTTTTCATTTCTAATATTGGTTGTTTGTGTTTTCTTTCCATTTTTCTTGAGATATACTCAAGGTGGTAGAAGGTAGCTGTGTGTGTTCAGTGATATAGCAACTGGTAGGTTGTTGATCCTCTTCCAACACACGCGAGGATGCTCCTAGTTGCCCATTCTCCTTGTGTTCTAACCTCAGAGGTGGAGAGAATTGAATCCACTTGTTCATGTCTTTTTTAAATCTTAGATACCAGAGGGACTCTGCATCTCATAGACTCAGGCACCCCTTCCAGACATCTAAGGCTCTCTGAAGGCTAGCCTCTGTCAGGATCCACTCCGTTCAGTTTCATGCCTTAGGGTTCATCAAGGTCACCCTCTAAGTTACAGTCAGGCTCCAAATGGAGCAGATTCACAATTCCTTCATTCACGCCCAGCTTATTTTGCTTGCTGGTCCCAACAGTTGCTCCCTCGGGAGCTGGGAGGACATGGAGTTGGTATGTGTTAACCCCTTCCGTTTCAAGGTCCAAACTTTCTTCTCTAAATTTAAAGCTGTGAACGTTGTCTAGAAGGCTCTATTTATAGATTCACACATTCTAGTACCGTAGACAAGTTTCAGAATCACTTCCTTTTTTTTTTTTTAAGATTTATTTTTTTTTATTGGTTTTGGACAGAGAGAGAGAGACAGACAGGGAGAGACAGAGAGAAGGGAGAGGGCCCAGAGCAGTCTCCATAGTTGACAACATTAGTTTTCCATATAGTTTCACTCCACAGGTGGGCACAGGGCTGTGCAGGGCAGGAACTGGGCAGAGAGCCTCCCACATAGGCCCTGGCAAGAACTGAACTGGGGGCACACCCCAGTTCAGCATATGGGTCCACATGGGCCGGAGCGGGGATTCGATCCTCAGTCTCCGGGGCTTCAAAGCGAGCACTTAACCCACTGAGCCATCCCAGCTTCCCCAGAATCACTTTCTATGTTTTATCTTTATATATCTCCTTTTATCCCCAAAGGGACATAGAAACTGAATGGATGGATTTTGCTTCTGTACCAGGGAGCTCTTTTCCTTTGCTCCTCAGTAAACTTTAAAGAACGATTTGTTATTTACAATATCTAATCAAGAGGCATCATTATCTGACATTCTTTCTCAATTTGACCCTTCTTTAAGATCACCAAAACCATTGAAAAATGTTTAATTCCAAGCACCTCTGTTTTTTGAATGCCACTTTGTTTGCTTCTGTTTTTATTTCTCTCTCTTCTGAGGTCATTTACATGAAAATGGTATTTGAAGATGGCTCATCAATATGTTAAGATTATTTTCACCTGCAGCAGAGAACAATCACATATTCTATTGTTGCCATGGAAACAATTATGTGATCAAAGAAGAGACTAAAGATTTCAACTATGGTAGAAATTAGGTTGAACAAATCATGCAGAAGAAATGAAAAGGTGCCTACTAGTTTTTCATGAAGGAAAGCAGGTTATAAATTAGGCAGTAGTAATTAGTCCTTTTGTTTTAAAACTATCTATAAAGAATGAAAAGTTAAATTTGGGGTCATTTGTATGAATTTTGCCTAAATTATACAGCAAAAAAGAGTGTCACACTGTGTCTTTAATCTTTGTTAACTGCTTTGGGCCACACACACAAAATCACTCTATACTGAATATATTATTCTCCTGTCTTAACAAACTAACCGATAACTTAGACTGTGATTCTTCTAGCAAGGTGGGGACAATTTCATGTGTCCATAAAACTTATCAGTTAATAGCAAGATTAATCTTGAAAGATGAAGGGTAGCTTGGTCAACCATTTATCACAGGAGCCACCGAGTTATTTAGTCACTTTCTTAAAGTTTCCACTTGGGAGACAATTTTTTCTAGTTTTCCAATAAACACATCCATAGTTGTTAGGTTTCCATTATCTTACAAACTAAAAAGAAATAATTGTCAAGTAAGTATTAGATACTAAACAGAACTAACTTCAAGGCAAGCTATTTTGTAAATCAATAAAGGGACTCAATTTAAATGGGAAGGTAAATTATAAAATTTAACCTGGAGTTGTGGCATAGCAGGAAAAACTCAAGACTTTCAGACACTAAAAAAAATATTGCCAGAGATGTCAATATGGCTCAGCGGGTTGAGCACTCACTTTGCAGCCCTGGGATCTAAGGATCGAATCCTAGACCAAACCCATGTGGACCCATACAACTATATAAAAAAACTAATGGCATATGGCTGTGGAGACTGCTCTGAGCCCTCCCCCTTCTCTCTTATCTCTCTGTCTCTCTGTCTCTCTCTGTCAAAAAAATAAAAAATAAAAATAAATCTTAAAAAACAATTATTGTCTGAAACCAAACACAATTTTTTGTAATGAACTATTTTGGAATTTTTCTCTTAAAGTTCTCTCTCTGCAAGAATTTTCTTTTTCCGGCTCTGGATAATTTAGTACTTGGATTATTGTCATCACATCCAATTTGCTTTCTTTAATTTTTATTTATCCTTTGGAGAGCTCATCTACTCTGAGTCTCCTGAGAGTGGGGTGTTTGGGACAGAGGAGGAATAAATGAAGGCTTTTCCTATCACTGTATATTGCCTCCCAGGAAAATTGATTTTCTGCAGTGTGTCTCGATTAACTAGGGACTGAGCAGTCAGGTCATGCCACTTTGCAGAACATTATGGGATGCCATTCGTTAAGTAAAAATAATGTAATAGAAGGATCTCTGAGTTTAGTGTTTAACATAGTCTACTTCCTGTGCTAAGTACTTTACATTATATTATAGTAATGCAGTGATCTCAGGCTTTAGGACCAAACAGTCTTGGGTTGAATCTGAACTCCTCATGTTCTGTTATAAGATGTTGGGCAAGCTCATTAACCTACCTCTGCCTTTTGCTTTTATCTGTTATGGAAACAGCACTCTGTCCACCTTACGGGCTGTTGCAAGGCACACAATCAGTGCTAAGTAATATTTGCAATTAGCTTTGCTTCTTAAAATAAGCCTATAAAGAAAGCATTATGATTACTTCCATCTTACGGATGACAAAACAGATGGTTAGGTTACATAGCTTGTCCAAGGTCATACTCCTCATTCAGTGGAAGGATTGGAAGCTGAACTTAGGCAGGTTAGACTTTAAAGACATGGTTCTTTATGATTAAAGGAGATGCAACTCTGTTTCTAAGCAGAATGTAACACTGGGAGAGATACGTAACCCTTTAGAGCCTCCATTTACAAAGCTGATTGATTAATGAGGGCTTACTATAAACAAAAGACTGACCCACCTATTGGAAATCTCTGCTTATGAGGTGGGAAGTCATTGTCACTACAAGTGAACTGGCATCATGTAAAGGAAGGCTTTGGGTGTTCTAGATCCAGTGTGGCTACTTGCCAACTGTGAGGTCTCAGGCAAACCAGTTTTCTTATGTCTAACAGGGGTTCAGCCAGCTGTCAGTTTTCAGTGCCCGACAGCACCAGACCAGGTGAGCCTAATATACACCAGACATGTCGGCCTCTAAAGTTTTTTTAGGAATCAACTCAAACATCTGACACCGAATCTGCCGATTTTACAGCATCTGTGCTCTAAAGATGAGAAGGGAAATGTCATCTGTGTGGGCAGCTCAGCAGTCCCTCCTGATGCGGAGCTGGCCAAGCAAAGCAGGTCTAAACTAGGCTGGGACCTTTGACCCCTGGCTTGTCTTCCTTTCAAACTTTCACATTCTTAGGTTTCTCTCCTCCCCTCCTCATCTATCGTCTCACTTCTATGTGGACTAAGAAAAGCCATTAGATGTTCAGCATCGGTGCTCAATGTTTCAGGAACCAAATATACACTCAAGGGATGAGGCCTCCTTCCGTTTTTCTGTTTTGTCATATTTTTGCAGCTTAAGTGGTTCTGCCACTTCTTAGGGATTTGCTTTGAGTAAGTCGCCTTCCTCAGTAAGCCTCAATGTTTCTTATCTGTAAACAGGATAATAAAAACCACTTCCAAAAGTTAAATATGATAGTAGAATTCTATATTCTAGGACCTATAAAGTATTTAACAGAGAGCCCGGCTCATGCTGTATGCTAAACTGGTAGTTCTCTGTGAGAAGAGCTCAGAGGCTATGAAATGAGATGAAATACAAGTGCCTGCATTTTGTTTCTTGTGGGTACCTCTGATCCAAGGTGATGGGAAAGGTCAAAAGTTTTCTTCTTACCTAAAATGAGATCTGGAAATTTTCTGTGCTTCATGTTGTTTCTATATTTACCATTAATATACATAGTCAAGAAAATCATATATTTTCACATTTTGATGTTATTATTGCTGAAAACATTGGGTTTTAAACTCAGATAATTGTCCTCCAAATTATGTGCTGAATTCTTTTTTTTTTTCTAATATTCACTTTTATTGTTTTTGACAGAGGGAGAAAGACAGAGACAGAGAGAAGGGGGAGGGCCCAGAGCAGTTTCCATAGTTAGTTGTACGTCATTAGTTTTCTACATGGTTTTCATTCCACAGGTGGACTGAATACTTTAGTTTTTGTGTGCCTGGGGAGATGCAGAGTATTGAGACATGATTCCCGCTATTGATGATTTTCAAATGAATCAAGGAGCTTACAAGTCTGTTCTGAGTTTTGTAACTTCATCAGGAAGGGGCACAGCCTCTTAGACATTGTTTTGTTTAAAGTATCAGGTTTGTGGCTTTTCATAGGCATACTAAGAAAATGATCTTTATTCAGTAGGAGTTCAGAGTTTCACAAACAATATTAATGAACAAGATCAGAGAGAGGACATAAGAACAACTGGCTAAGTACTAAAGGCATAATTTAATGTGTGTGTGTGTGTGACTTGTCCAAGGAGCGTGTTTTATTGGAGGTCCTGGTTCAGGAAACAGTGGGTTTGAAAGGAAACTTGAGAAGGTTCCTGTAGAAGCTAGACAGATAGAAGTAAGATGGGTCAGTGCTGTAATCAAAAGGGCCTAATCATTTCTGGACACAAAGAAGAGCACATTCTTGTCCAAAATGTAACCTTGGAAAAGGCCATTAGCTGAAGTAGAATGGATGGACCAAAGGACTATAGAGCTCATTTGCCAAAGAATACCAGGAGTGTAGACGGTACTAACACATTATCTTTAGATCCAATGTTAAAATTTCTGACTGTGCCACTATTGCTTGACAATTACCCAAGATTCTAAACTTAGAGTCACCTTTTATTTCTCCTTCTTTTTTTTTTTTTTTAATCAAATCCTATGGGGGTTGATTTTACTCTACTCTGTCATGAACTCATGACTGGTCTTACCATTTTCTATATGGATTCACTTCCAGAAAAAATATTCCAACACAAATGCCTATTTTTCACCTCATTTTTGTTCTCTGTGTTCGCAGTGATTCCCATTTAAAGCATAAAGGAAGTATTTATCTTTCCATTCTAGGCTTTCTCCTTGAATCTAATCCTATTTCTTACTGTATAATAAATGTTTACTAAGCATCCGGTATGTATCACATATATATTTCACTCCCCTAGGTATTCATGATCATGTGATAAACCAGTGTGAGCCCTCATGGGCTAATACAATTAATATTTAAGTCACTCCTTAATACAAATGTCACTTTACACCCATTAAGGTGGCTATTATAAACAAACAAATAAAAACAAACTAGGAAATTAGTGTTGAAGAGGATGTGGAGAAATTGGATTACTTGTGCACAGTTGGTGAGGATGTAAAATGTAGCTGCTGTGAGAAATATCACAGCAATACTTCAAAAAATTAAACACAGGGAAAGCTGGGATGGCTCAGCAGGTTAAGCACTTGCTTTGCAGCCCTGGAGCTTGAGGATCGAATCCCGGTCCCAGCCCATGTGGACCCACATGGTGAATTGGGGTGTGCCCCCTGTTCAGTTCTTGCCGGGGCCTGTGCAGGAGGCTCCCAGCCCAGTTCCTGCCCTGTGCAGCCCCGCACCCACCTGTGGAGTGAAACTACATGGAAAACCGATGCTGTCAACTATGGAGACTGCTCTGGGCCCTCCCCCTTCTCTCTGTCTCTCTCTCGGTCTATCGCTCTGTGTCAAAAAACAAACAAACAAATAACACACACACACACACAAATTAAACATAGAATTACCACATGACCCAGCAATTCCACATCTGGGTATATATGCCAAAGAACTGAAAGAAGGGACTTAAACAGATATTTGCACACCCGTATTCATCATAGCACTAGTCACAATAAGGAAAGTTATGTTAGATACTCCCCCAAAACTGAGTCAGAGAGGTAAATACAAATTCAAGAAATCCATAGATGATGCCAAAAAAATAATTAACATGATGAAAAAAATGAGAGAAAAGAAAGATGTATAAGAAGAATTGCCCAAATATGTAGAGAATAAGAGAATAAGATAAAGATAGTAATTAAAAAAAAATTGCTGAATTGATAATGAACACAAGTTTGCAAAATGTATAGGCTTTTTTAAGTACAATAAACTAATGAATAAAGAAAAAACATATATTTTAGTGAAGTTTTTCCCAAAGTACATTTAAGAAAATACTAGTCCTATATGATAGACTGAGTGAGGAGAAAGGGTGACTGCATATTAATAAATTTTGGGAATAGTAGAAACATTTTTCTCCTCTTAGTGATTCATAAAACTCATTAACTCTGGGAATACCTGTAGTGAAGAAACTGTTAATTTTTATTTTACTCAGCATTTCCTTGATGTATTTCCACAAAAAACACCTATAATATCCTAAATCACAGTTTGGAAAGAGTGGTATAATTGAAAGTATACGAGGTTTTTTTTTTTCAGTTTTCTGGGTGTCTATTTTCTCAATTATGAAGTGAGCATAATAGTCATATTTCCTAAGATTGAATACTAGAAGTTATGGTTGCTTGGCAAAGTAACTAATTAGTTGACTTAATTAATTGATTAACCAATTATCACCTGTTGTCATACCCATACAGTAAAACATAGTATTCTAAAAGAGCAGGACTACGAAAGGACACAATTTAATGGGGAAATATGAAAATGAGCCATAACTGGGGATTCTGATTGGCCACGGTGGTACTGTATACCTAGATACCTGGGAGTTAGCTAGTGTGTGTTTGTGTGTGTGCATGTGTGTGCATGTTTGTATGTGTGTGTATGTTGGCAAGAATTTATTAACAGATAAACTACAGAGTTAAAGACAAATTTGGGATAAGCCAAACTATGGCTCGTCGCTACTACTGATCAAATAAACCTTGTGGTCTGATATAAAATCCAATACTGGCCTGGGGGAATAATTTGTCTGAGTCTTTGTATTTACCATTAATTGTGTCCTCAAATAATCTGCTAGAGGGATCTAATCTCTTTTCTGAATGTGACAATTTTCCTTTGCAAAGTAAAATTCAAAGGGAATTGTAATCTTGCTTGATGTTGTTCATCAAAGGATGACCTTATGAGTAATTCATGAGATAAGAATTTTTAAGGATTACATATATCTTGGGTTTTTCCTAAATGCATAGAAAATAACTCAAAATGTACATACAACTTTTGCTTAATTGGACAGACAGCATCTCAGATTTTGTCCTTGAATTATTATCTGAAAGTTCTGTTCTTCGATCTATATGTAGTTTGGCCTTGAATAATTTTTTTTTTATTTTATTTTTTTTATAAAAATGCCCTTGAATAGTTGGTTATCCATGGTGGTCTGTGTGTTCCCAGTAGGTTTTTCCTGGGCTTTCACTTAAAAATAAAAATTGCCGTTCTGTTTTCCTGGTTATGCCACACTAATACATGCGTGACTTCTATGAGCACTGATGTGTGTTCTGTGAATATGTCCCTTGATGCTAATAATGGTACAGTCAATTTATAGTAATTTCTTGTTGAAGGACTCACCATTGACAAAACACATACATCCATTATATTGTAACACCAGCCCCAGAATATAACAAGTAGAATTCTATAGCTTTCTGTATGATGGATTACACATATTAATCATGGAAAATTCTCATATAGCAAGAATTGGTTAAAATACAAGAGTGATTCACAAATATTTAGATTCTTAAGCTGTACTCAGACTTGTAAATTCTAGGTCATAGCCAAGAAAATAGAGCCTAATGGAATTGTTCCCTGGGGTGAATAGAAATCTCTGTTAACTAATGAATTTGAAAAATGTGGTTGGAGAAATATAACAGCAATACATTTTATAGAAATGGCTCTTGGCATAAAAAAGAGATCTATCTAAGAAAAATCCTTAAAGGATTTTATATATATATCAGCTTAATATTTTTCAGGTGTTGTGGACATGACTTATATACACTAAGTCAAATTTGATCTTAATATATAAAAGTATGGAACTTTAGGGAGATAGCATTTTCTGATATAAAATACTCATTTTGATTCTTGTTCTTTCAACTTTGAAAAGTCACAGACTAATAACTACATATGAATACAGCACAGTTAGCAGAAAGCTGTCTTTAGAATAAACAGATGAAGCTTTAATTAAATTAGTGTTGTATTTGTACATTCAGGTCAGTTTTCTCAGCCTTCTTAAATCTGTGCCCTTTTATCTAAAATATATTATGTACTTCTATATTATATAAACATTTAAAATATAAATTATGTAACAAAAATAGAGGCAACAGTGAAGTAAATTTTACATCCAAAGATCTATTTCTTGACCTTACCATGTGTTCTGAACTTGAGGCTTTTGACTTTGCTGGTTTGTCACAAGCTTTTCTATTTAAGGTAGAACTGAAGTTTGAGCAATGTGTAGGTCAATTTCAGCATTCAACTTTTAGCAAAAGAGAAACTAATATGTTTCTATAGTGGTTTTCTAGCAATTATGTAAGCTGATCAAATCCAACTTGATTTTAAAATTTCACAGAGAAAGTTTGGAAAAGATGGAAAATAATGAAGAAAATCGTTCCTTGTAAGATTCAAAATGGGAAATTTCAGCATCATGACAGGAAAATATTCTTTGGGTTCAATTTACAGAACAATTAGATGTAATTTAATGTTCTACTTGAAAAGATTTTTCATAGAATATGGACAGATATAATCACATCAATTCCTATAACAGTTGGTTAGGACAGTATTAATAAAAATAATACCTTACTTAACACTTATCGTGTGGCCATTTTGTTGAGTGCTTTGCATTAATTTTGAACCATAGGGAATAGTGACATCTTTGGATTTTTTAAATTTAATTTAATTCTCAGAACAACTGAATGAAGTAGTTTGGATTATTATCTTCATTTTAGAGTTGAGATTTGATGAGGTATAGGAACTGAGACTTAGAGAGAAGTAACTAGATCAAGATCATACAACTAGCAGATAACAGAATCTAGATTCAAACTGAGAGACCTTTGATTTGTAAGACCCCAATTTTGCTCATAATGTCACTATACACATGACCAATAATATTAAACATTGATATGGTATTGTCTCCCTTTTTATGCATGAAAACTTCAGGCCACTCTGGAAATTTTGCCTGACTCTTCTGAAAATTACATTTCCCATTTTGGAGAAATTAACCCCCCCTCCACACACACACCTCGTTGTAATAATGAAGAAACTATAGCTTTTATGTCACAGAACTGAATACACATGTTTTCCGTTAACAATCTATATACAGAATTAAGTATTGCGCTATAGATCTAGTCTTTATATTGATGAAGAATTTTGTGATCAGGGGTCAAATCTGGAGTAAGGAGGGCAAATAAGCTAGCATTTCTCATACAATTTAGGAGGAGACCAGATTTTGTAGAGAATTCCCCTCAGCAGTAAGTTTTCTTCATTGAATTTGATCAAGAATCTTGATTCCATATCTAGGACGCCAGGGACCACTCTAATAATATTGTTCCCGATTCAGTGTATTTGCTTTTAATGGCTTTGATACAAACTTTCCAAGATATTGCTGAGCTTTTCACAGTGACCTCCCTGGATTGAGGAAACAGGCCTTCTGCTCCCATTCCAGGAATAAATGAATAGCTGAGCACAATTACTGTTTCATAGCTTCACCACTACTAGTTGCACAAAGGGCAACCGTTCTTTTGTGAGTTGTGAATTAGATGTCAGCTCTCCGTCATCAATTTAGCACCTAACCTAGAGTTGAAGAAGAAACACTCTGAAGAGTCCTTTGTGTTCAGTTCCCTCTAAGGAAAGTGGGGGTAACAGGCACACAACAACCTCCACGAGATTCTCCAGGAGTATCAGGGTTTTATTTTATTTATTTTTTTAGCATGCTTAGTGATTAAAAGGGAAGTTTCAGGTAACATGTCCAGAGCCTGTGCGGTTTCCTGAAGATTTATCTAACACTGGCTGATCTTCTGTGCTGTAGACACCATGTTTTGCCACAAAACAAACAATAACAACAAATAAAACCGAAAGTCCCTCACATTCTTGGGTTTTATAAAGACTTGTGTGATGTTGGATTCAAATTTTATTTAGCCAAACTGGCTACTGGAGTTTTAGACAGAAAATGCCCAGAATTGGCTTTACCCCTGTCTTTTGCTTGTGCTGTGACTTACTACTGAGCACTCAGCCAAGGGGGACATGAAAGACCGAAACCCACTTTACTCATTCACCCAATCCTGTCCCTTGGTTGAATGGTGTTGGCCTGGAAAAATTCCTCCAAGCCTGCGGATGCATCCCCTTGTGTGTGTGTGTCAATAGTCTATACCCTTTTTATTGCTGAGGAGTATTCCATGGCAGGATGTGCTTCACTTTACCCGTTCACTCACTAAAAGCACCTGGGTTGTTTGCACTGTTTCCACTGTTATGAATAAAGCTGCTATGATATCAATTTTACATTAGGTTTTGATTTTTGCATGCATATAACCTTTCATTTCACTGTTGAGCACAATTGCTGGCTCATGATAATTACATATATTGTTTCCTAAGAAACTGCCAAACTGTTTTCTGGAGTGGCTACACTCTTTTTACATTCCCATCAGCAATCTATGAGTGCTCCAGTTTCAATGCATCTTTGCCAGCATTTGATGTGGTCTGTAACTTTTCTTCCAGCTGTTCTGATAGGTATATAGTGAAACCTCATTGTGTTCCTGTGTTTGTAATTTGCATTTTCCTAGTGGCTGACAAGGTTAATCATATTTGCATGTGCTTATTTGCCATCTGTATATCTCCTCCTGTGCAATGTCTCTTCATGTCTTTTGCCCATTTCAGAATTGGATGTTTAAAAAAACTTTGTTTTTAGAGATGCAACTGATAAGAAATCGTGTCAGGAAGGGAGTGGTGGTTTAGAGCATATGGGGTCTTCCAGGTAATTGGAAGGGATTTTGCTTTAACTTTGGGTGAAATTAAAAAGACTTTGTATTTCTCTAAGTAGATTTAATAATATAAAAATCATGCATATATTAAAATAAAGAATATGCTCACCTTCAAGCAGAAAACACATTATTATTTATGACATTTAGTTATTGATTCATTCAACAAATATTTATTAAGTACCCACTTTGTTCCAGGTGAGTGCTCTAGGCCTTGGGTGCTATAACCCTGTATAAGATGAACAAGGTAATTCACGTTGTAGTAGGTGAGACAATGAAAAGTGATGTAATTTCAAATAGAGATATATGATCAATATAACTGTTAATACAATGAAAATTGATAACAATGCAGGGTAGTTGTACACAGTATTTGGGGAAGAGGGTTATTTACATGGGATGGTTGGGGAAGACCTTGATGAGAAACGATATTTGAACACATCTTGAAGACTACGAAAGAGTCAGCATTCCAAGAAGAGTATGTGTAAATGTCCTGAATTGGGGAAACTCTGGCATGCTTGACCAGGGGAGACTGCTGGGGGTGACGTGAGGAGCAGTTCCCAGTGTTGTGAGCAGCTATTGGAAGGTTTTAAGAATGATATAAACTGATTGAGGTTTTTGAAAAACCATATTTTCTATATAGCTGAAAATGGATTGAAAGGGATGCAAGGAAGAGTGATTACAGTTGTCTGAGTGAATGGTGAGGCCTTCAATCTGGGTCAGAAGGTAGATTTGAGGGGAGACATTTAGATTCAGGATACTTCCTCACAGGCGTCTATCAGGGGTGCTCTATTCTGGTCAGTGTAGCTTAGCTTCCCCAGGCCTGTACTCAATGCATGTTTGAAAGGGTCGATTCTCCCATAGGCTGCACTGTACACCTGCTAGTGTTCTGAGATGAGCCAGGGACGAACGGGCAGTCACTAACTGTGGGTTATTGTGCATGAGGAAAAGTATACCAATTCTATGCCAAGGTCGCTAGTGTGTCTTTCTATATATAGAAAGTGGTATGCAACATGATAAAGCAAAACATAAAAATATGTAGAGACAAGGAAACCATTGCCTGACAGGAGATATTTTTCAAGTTATAAAAGGGGACTTTGGGGCCTTTTCCCACACAAGCTAATCAAGGCTGGTTCAGAAAGACTATCATTCTCAATGCATGTTTATTTTAAACCATTTTCCTTTATTCCTAGTGTGTTCTTTCCACTAGGTTTGTTTTTACTTACCTTTAACAAATACCGTGAATGGTCATGACATCATATCTTTAAATCATTAATTTCAATGCTGAGCACACAATTCAAATGTTAGAGCACTAATTTGAATAACAGACAAAGAATTAAGATTCCGTGGTAATTGAATTGGATGAACTGCTTATTTACGTGTTTTATGCAATTATTGTTTTATCATTAAATCTAAAATACATCAGAATTCTGAAAGTTTGATCTTGAATAATTAGTTCATATTATGTTAAGAAATGTCTATGGTGCTTTATCTCTTAGAGTGTGTTACCATTATTCATGAGTAAACAGCTGAGCAAGAATTAATATTTATCAGTGTCTGAATGTCTTCACTCTCCTTCAGACAAGTGACTATTTAATATCTTAAGATGTGTCAGATGACCTGAAGGAGTGGCTTATGAAAATACTAAAAAGCATGGAAAACCATGAGCATGAGGCTATCTAGAATAGCTTGTTTCCTAGCAACTATATTTATTACTAGTGTTTATCAAAAGTGCTGACTAAAGATGAACTTCTGACATAACTTTCTGAACATTTGCTTAGAAAGAAACAGGTTCAGACAATGATACGTAAAAAACATTTGAAAAAAAGAGTAGGATTCATACTATATTTGCGAGGCTGGATGTGCTCACTTAGGCCATGGAGCCAAGAGAACCAGCTCCAACTCTTGGAAACTTTTTTATTATCCCAAAGACTCATCAGTAGAATCAGAATGATATTAGTAATTATCTGAAATATTTGTTGTAAGAACTAAATGCAAATGGCTTATCACCTGTCTAGGTCAGAACGCTTAATACATAAGTTTGTTAGTTACTTATGCGGATATTGCCCTTTTTTAGATTATACACGGCTCGTTCTTAGACGTCCTTCTTCATTCTCCAGCTATCTTCATTATGCAGTTGAATCACTCAACGATCAGATTAATCCTCTGCTTGGGCAATAGTAAACCAGAGGTAAAATTGGTTTTTTTGGAATGAAGCTGAGCTTTGCATATTGAAGCATGGAATAATTTTTTGAACATTCTTGCTCCTACGTTTTGGCTTAGTGTTATTTTCCTTTTGAATTATACATGGGAGGTGATGTGGAGAGATGAAAAATGATCTTTTAAGTGCTTATAAGCCTGGTTGAGCATTTCACAAAGGTCCAGTGGTGTCCATAAATAGCACAGCTGTAGGCATGAGAGCCAAGGGGGGTACCCACACAGGCAACAAGGAAGAGAGATGGATGCTGCCTCAGTTTGCATTTGCATGTGAGAAGCAGTGATTTGGTGGAGTAGAAGCTACAGGGACCTGCCTTTAAGTCTTGGCTCTGCCACTGAAGTTCTTTCCGCTCTAATAGCCTATAACTTCTCTTTGCTATTTGCAATAATTCCAAATTTCCGATTTCAGTAACAAGGTAGGGGAGAGGGACCAGACAAGGCAGTCTGAGTAAAGTAGAAGGAAGAAGGAGACAGAAGAAAGGGAGACAGACAGCCCAGGAGAAGGCTAGGGGATGAGGACAGGGGGACGGGAGGAGAAAAGAGGGAGGAGGGAAGAGAAGGGAAAGGAAAGGAAGGGAAAGAAAGGGAAGGGAAAGGAAGGGAAGGAAAGGGAAGGGAAAGTAAGGGAAGGAAAGGGAAGGGAAAGGAAGGGAAAGGAGGAGAAGGGAAAGGGCAGTGAGTGTGAATGAAGAAGGAGCCAGAGCACAGTAGAGAACAAGCAGAGGCTTCAGTCAGACAAACCTGTTTTCTCAGTTGGCCCGCCCTCTTTGCAGCCGCATAACCTGGGGCGAGCTGCTTCATCTCAACAAGCCCCGGGGGACCTTTCAAAGGGACCAGTGATGTCCCCACCAGGGAGGTTGCAATAAGTAATTCAGACCATAAATGTGTGCTTGTTTAATGATGGCAATGATGATGACGATAAAAGACAAAAGTTAAAAACCTAAAAAATAAAGAAATAAACATAGAAGGACCCCGGGGAATGGGAAAATAGACCACGAGGAATTAAAAAGGGGGCAGAGTGAACATGAGAGCGATTTACTTTCTTCAAATGCCAAGCAGACCTCATTGGAATTTTGCCCCCAATCCTCTTCAAGGAACACCATGTCTTTTTTTCTGCCACCGCTGTGCTCCTCCACCAGATAAATACCTTTAATTTACCTATTTACTGGCTGGGATATTGGTCCCCTTCTTTTTTCCTTTCTAGGAGGGACAGGATTGCATCTTATACTTTTTAGAACCAGGAGCTGAAATTTAGTTGAAGACAGGATCTGGGACCATTAGTTATGCAGATTGAGAATACATATGTGCTCATGCTGACTCTACTACATAGCTTTTCAGAAAATGCCAGAAGCAAAGAAGTTATTCTTGATTCCTCTTTCCCTCGTCCATCAATAAGTGCTGCTAATTTCACCTCCAGAACACGCACTAAAATCCACTCTCTATACTATTATCTCACCAGCTCAACCACCATTGACAGTCACCAAGATTTCTATATCATTTGCTTCTACTTTTGTCTCCTTCAATCTTTCTCCAAAGATAAAATCATCCCCCTGCCCCTGCAAAAACAAAACAAAACCAAAAAACACCGGCCACTGGCGTCTCTTTGTATTACTATAAATTCCAAACCCCTCTTTCTTGTATCCAAAGCCATACAAAATTGCCATCATTGACCTTTCCAATTTCATTCTACTTTTCTCCTTGCCTTTTACCCTCCAGCAACACTAAAGATATTTTTTCCTCTGTTTCTTGAAGTTGCCAGGTTTTGTTTTTCCCTGCCTTAGGGCCTTTTGAACTGCTTTCTTTTCTTTCTTATCTTCATATGCCAGGCTCCTTCTCGTCAGTCTGATTGTAGCTTAAAAGTCATTTCATTCTCTGAGCAGCTTTTTTTTTGCCACTCTATGTAAAAATCATCCCATTGCTTGGATCACATTGCACTATTTTATTTCTTCAAACAAACAGGCATGCTTTTGCTGTTTTTCTGGTGTGTGTATGTAGGTGGAAGAGGGAATGTCCAGAAAGTATCCAGCTATGTCACGTGAAAAATAGAGGCATTTATGGTTGGATTGTTTTCCAGACAGCACTCAATGTATGTATGTAATTTATGTATGTATGTATGTATTTACGTATAGACAGACATGTATATGTCCTTGTCCCCAGAATTTCAGCTGCAAGACAGCAGAAGTCTGGCATATTTTGTTCACAGAACCTTTTCCCAGTGCCCAGGATATAATAGGAACTCAGTCAGTAATCTGTTAAATTAAGGATTCAGCTTCTGAATACAGAATCTTTTAAAGAATATTTAACATTCTTTATACATAATCAGTATTCCATTCAAGCCATTAATTCAGAAAAGTCCTCCCATCCTTTTCATAATTCGATAAGTTAATAATGAGTAAAATAGGCTGACAGTAGTGATAAAAATAACAAAATACTATTTAGAAAAATTATATATATATTTATTTTCAAAGTACAGCTCATATCTGACTTTTAACACAGAGTCTTGCCACAAAACAGTGATATTCAAAGGCAGAGACTGTTGAAAGAGAAAGAATTTTCTACATATCTACAGCCCCTGTTTCGCAGTTCAAAGTGCCAAGCCTGGCCAAGCTAGGTCACAGAATTTTAAATTATATACAGGCAATGGATGCTAGCTAAAAGGGGCAAGTGAAAGCAAAGTCCATCTAATCTATCCCTGGAGAAGAAGAAAGAAAGAAAATATGGGTGCTAGAAAGTCAGAAATGCATCCTTTCCTTCCCTTTTTTTGGTCTGAACCCCAGGGCTGCAGTTGTGTGCATTATAGACGCCTAGGGAACCCCGAGGCAGACATTCTCTGGGCCGGCTCCCCTTTTGTGGTGAGAGCCCCATGCAGGGTGTGCTGAGACAGCACAGAGAGCTGGCCTTGAGGCCTCCAACGCGGGCACAGGCCCGACCAGCACGGTCAGTGCCCTGAGGCATGCACAGCGTCTGGTCTGGGCTCTGAGGGGACAGCCAGCAGGTCTGCCCTAGCACGGAGAGACTTGGCAAAGACTGGGGAGGTCGGCGGTCTCAGCCTGCAGGAGCTGAGGGGAGGCTGGGTAAGCAGGCAGGCCCTGGGCCCTGATGGAACAGAGCAGGGAAAAGTCTCTGGGTGTATTAACCAGAGGGAACAAGAGTTGATACCAGTGGAAGGTTCTGGAAGAGACCGGCCCAATGATACTCCAGGGGAATCAGCTAATTCCCAACAAAGGAGCAGCATGACCTCATGAGTGGCTTCCTCTCTCCTAATATCTGGAAATGATGTGAACATATTCCTGTGCCTCAGACATCATCTCTGAAGCAAGAAGTCTGCAGGTCAGAGCAAATAGTCCCAAAGGACCAGGCACCTGGTATAAATTATTGGCTCTGATAGATTTGTAAACTTAATGAAACTCAACTGCTGTTTTTCTTCCTTCTTTACTTCCTTCCTTTTTTTTTCATTTCCTTTTTCCTTCCTTCCTCCCTTCCTTTCTTCCTTCCTTTCTTTCTCCCTCCCTCCCTTCCTCCCTATTTCCTTCCTTTCTTTTTCTCACGCCATGTAACATGGATTTGAGGAAGATCAATGTTGTCTTAGGAAATATTATGAATCTATATTTTCTGTACATACCTGAGTGTAGTGTGAGTTACTTTTGTAACCCATTCCACAAGTTGAACTGGAACTCATTCCTCATTTTGATGCCTGGTGTTCACTGAATACACATTACCGCCTCTGGAAAACATGATACTACCAATGTTAGCACAGAATCTGATCTCTTCCGTTTTTCACTCTTTGTGTAAATATAAAAATATGAAAAGATAAATTTAGCAAGGCATATAGCTTTTTAAGCTAAATATTCAGTTTAAGAATATTTGATTATGCAACTGGAAGAGTATAGATATAAGTATAGGTTTTCTGATTAATAAAGACATGAGTATTCAAAGGATTTAAATTATCCAACCATATACTAATAGAAATAGAGCGAGTGCAAAATTGTTAGCATGTGGTATATTCTTTTTTTACCTTTTTAAAAGTTCATAGTATAGTAGCTACTTTGTGTATCATGTTATATATACTGTGCTAAATTTTTAAGCACTTTAAACATTCATTTAACCATATAGAGGACATTTTCCCCATGCAATTAAAATATCTTTAAAAACAGTTTTTAAGATATATGTAATATTCAATAATACATATATATTATGCATTCTACAACTTCAAATATTTACATGTAATTGGAACTTGCTGGAAAAATGAATATGGTATCAAACCTCAAAAAGGCCAATTCTAAGGAAGAAGGTAGGACAAACATAGAATCTACAAGAGCTGTAGGCAAGCAACATATGAGGGCTGTCCAAAATGTATCCAGCCATGCAACATGAAAAATAGAGGTATTTATGGCTGATTTTTTTCTGGACAGCCCTCATACAATACCATTGTTAAACCAGCATTCATGATAATTAGATGTGGAATAGGCTGATGTTTAATTCAGTACTACTAAGTAATAGTTAGTCAAGCACTTGTGCAAATAAAATCACAGAAGTCTTCTTTAAACCAATGGCCTGCTTTTAAAAACTTTTGGCATTTTTAAAGCAAATTTTTCTGATTCCAAACTCATTTCTTTCACTGTCATACATTTATTACAACATTTGCTATGTGTTGGGCACTGGTCAGAAATTTAGAGATATAGGAAGTGAAATATATAGACCCTGATTTCAAGAGGATGAACACACCTGAAAATGATCAAATACAATGCAATCAGATAAGAATTTTAAAAGGTACGCCAACAAATTGGACAACCAAGAAAAATGGATAAATATTTAGATACATACCACCTCCCAAGACTGAATCATAAAGAAATAGAAAATCTGAACAGACTAATGACTAGCAGGAAGATGGTATTAGTAATCACAAACCTCCCAAGAAACAAAAGGATGAACTGGTGCTATAAGGTTCCTATGAGAGAAGCAGAGAGAGAAGGAAACACTAACTCTTGGACAGAGTTCTGAGAGATGAGAGGAAGTTAGCCAGATGGATTTAGGTCAAGGAGCAAGAGGATTTCAACCAAAAGGGTCGAAGCATTGAGGACCTTGGCCCGTTTGGAAGAACATGGCAGTAATAAGGTAGGGAATTAGGTCATTGCATGCGTCTACAAGGTAGAACATGAAACTGAAGAAACAGGCGATTGAGAAGACTTCTATTCTTTGACAGTAGGTTGAATTTTATTCTGAAGGCTGTGGGAAGCCATGGGGAGGTTTCCAGCAGGACTGTAGTCTGACCCCAGCAGGGACAAAAGATGAGAAAGAGATGTGGTGGAAGTGAGGACAGTCATTTGGAGATTCCAATAGTAATTCAGATGAAAAGTAATGAAGTAACACATTCCTCTTGCTTAACCAGTCCCCATCCTCCTGCCCACACATGCTGACATTTTGGATTTTCTATCTGACATGTCATGAACACATGAAAGCTACTTTTTCTATCTCTTCACAGATGAACTGCACTAATAATAGCTAATATCAACTGAATGCTTGCCATATGCCAGACACAATTGCAAACTTATTGCTTGTCACACATTATGCAATTCCCTGTGAGGAAAGTATTATTACTGTCTCCATTTTAGAGAAGAAAAGGAAGGAACACAGTGGCCACAAAGCAGTTAAGTGACAGAAACTCAGTTCAGTCTCTTTAGGGGATCAATTCGCCCCTACTGTCTCTTTGCTCTCATTACTGTCTTTAATAACATAATTTTTTTGGTAATTTCCCTCTTCTGTCCTGATGACTCTCCCTGGCTTCATTTTAATTTTGTTTTGGCTTATTGGGCTCTCAGTCACCCACACCTAAGCAGTGTTCCAGTAGTTTCTGTGCCTGAACTTGTCCCAGGCAGGACCCTGGGTCATCCTTCAGCTGAAGTCACCTGCCTCTGGTTAAGGAGTGGGGTGAAAAAGAAAGGGTGACTTTTAAAATGATTTATGATTTCGAAGTTGTGGGATGTGTTGTCTAAATGCATGTGTTGGGTTAGGGAGAGAACAGGTACAAGGATGTTATATCACAATTAAGTCAATAGTCAATGTTCATACTATTATGATTAAAAAATATGATTCACTGTGACCCACAGAGGGTAACTATATTTCTTTTTTTAAGATGTATTTTATTTTTTTGACAGAGACAGAGAGAGACAGCGATAGAGAGAGACAGAGAGAAGGGGTGGGCAGAGCAGTCTCCATAGTTGCACATTATCAGTTTTTGACATGGTTTTGTTCCACACAAGTGGGTGGAGGCCACACAGGGCAGGAACTGGGCTGGGGGCCTCCCAGTTCAGTACATGAATCAGCACATATGGGGACCTGAACTCGATCCTCGGTCCCTAAGGCTGCAAAGCAAGCACTTAACCCGCTGAGCCATCCCAGCTTCCCCTCTATTTCTTTACTAGGGCTATTTGCTTTTTCTCTGGAATTAATAATTGCTTTTTGTTTTTTAAATTGGTTGGATGAGGATCCCATGTATCTATCACTATATGGTTCCTCAAGTCTCTGACAGAAGTGTAAATCTTTCCTCTGAGCCTCACCCATGAGAGAACCTGTCAAGTGCATCTTTTATTTGCAGACATGTCCCCAGTCTTTCTTACGCTGTCTGATGTCTGACATGCTGGGGCTTTCCTTTAGCATCTTCCTATGAATTAGTTTTGCCTCATTTCCATATCTGGTAGCCTGTGTCTTCCAATTTCTTGGTCTATTTCTTAGCTTTGTTGAAGCACACACAGTTGCTGAGAAAGAGTTCGTGGACACTGGGTAGATCCCACGTGATGCCCACACATTAATGGTAGACATGCATTCTTACGTTGGTCTTCAGACTTCATGGGAAGTGCCATACGATGCCATGCTAGTGTCTCACTGTTTTGGATGTCACCTCAGCATAGGAGATAAATATTTTGAGAATTTGAATGTGTGAAAATAACTGTTCTTTCCTGGCATATGATTAATTTGGTTAGAAATAGACATCTCATTTGGACATCATTGTCAGTCAGAAATTTGAAGTGATTGATAAATTGGCTTCAAATTCTCGTATTAATACTTACAAGTTTAATATCATTCTGAATCTTGATTTGTTGCATGTGACCTACCTTTTCTCTTTTGAAATTTTGTGGGTCTTCTTTTTCTTTCCATTGTTCTGGCAGTTTCTAGCCGTGTTGTTTATGGAATGGTATACCCTGTGAGTTATTCCAGTTTGGTGGATTTTGGTCTTTAATTCTGGAAAATTTTCTTGTGCTATTTCTTTGAAAATTTTCTTTGTTAAATTTTGTATGTTCTCTTTTTTTGAAACCAGTATTATTTTAACACTAGATCTCCTGAATTAATCTTTTATCTTATGTTTTCTTTCCTATTTTTAAAGATTTATTTTTATTGTTTTTGACAGAGAGAGAGAGAGAGAGAGATACAGAGACAGAGACAGAGAGAAAGGAGGAGGGCCCAGAACATTCTCCATAGTTGCATATCATTGGTTTTTCCACATAGTTTCATTCCATAGGTGGGTGCGGGGCTACACAGGGCAGGAACTGGGCTGGGGTCTTGCCATGGTGAGAACTGAACTGGGGACACTCCCCGGTTCAGCATATGGGTCCGCACGGGCCAGGGCCGGGATTCGATCCTCTCTCCCCGGGGCTGCAAAGTGAGCGCTTAACCCACTGAGCCATCCCGGCTTCCCCACTTTCCTATTTTTTATTCTTAGTGTATTTTGTTATACTTTCTGGGGAATATCCTCAAATGTGTCTGCTTAAACTTCTCTGCAGTTTTTTATTTCTATTACCAAAAATTTTATTTTTAAGAGTGTCTTTTTGTTCTCTGATTGATCCTATATTATAACTTCCTTATTTTGTGGAAAAATTGTTTTTTGGGGGGCTATTTATTTATTTTATTGAATGTTCACTTAAAAAGATAGATTTATTTCTTTTTTCCCAATTTTATTGAAGTATAGGTGACAAGTAAAAATTGTACGTATTTGAGGTATACAATGCATTGTGAAATGATCGCCGCTATCAAGCTGATTAACACACCAAGCACCTCATCTAGTTACTTCTCTTAGCTCTTAGAATAAAAGTTCTGGTATTTCTGAAAATTTCTTTCAGTCTCTGAATTGTCTCTGCTTGTCTGAAATTGTTGGTTTATGATTATTTTGCTCTTTTTTGTGTTAAAGGATTTCCAATTAGGTTTGATGATCCCTGGCGGTTTATTTATATTTATGGGGACTAATAACATTGTGTGTGAATTGTGGGGAGATCTTGTGGAGCAGTTTCTGAGTGACAGCCTCACTATAGGGATCAGTAGACAGTGAGCTCTACAGATTGTTCTTCTTTGTACCATCAGTTTCTCCGCAGAGGAATTTCCTAATCCTCACCCTAGGGAGGTGACTCAAGCTTGCTCTCAGGATTCTGGGAGCCAAGTAAGGATCTGGAGTATTCCTTTAAACTAACTTCAAGACAGATGGACTCTTCTTTAATTTGAGCTGTATCTTCTTCAGTTTGTTGGGATTAGTGATACTCTTCTTCATGAACAATTACTACACATTTGGACCACTCTTATATACTATAACTGTCACCATAGTCTTTAAAATTTGAAACACTTCAAAAACCAAAGTTACTTTATCAACTTGTCATAATGACTAAAAATTTGACCCTTATACTCTGTGACAAAAGCTTCCTTTTAATGCACCTGTGTTGTCTGAAAGAGGTACCCATCATGAATGAAAATACTGCCATGTTAGCTAGTCATCTCTTACTCAAGATTCACTGGAAGAATGTGGCCTGTGGACATGATGGTCACTTTTGTTTGGGAGGCAGTGGGAACAGAGGAGACATAAGGCACAATACACTAGCCCTCATTTCCCTGTGGAATTATTATAGCCAAGATCCCAGATGCATTGGGCACCTGGGGGATAGGCTGCCAAATAGAAATGCAGAACACAAAGAAACAGAGCAACTCAAAAAATTCTCCCTTCACAATATTATCAGAAAAATACCAAAATTAGCAGCTGGTGAGATCTGTAGAGCTTAAATGTGACCAGAGTGGCAAGAGGCCCAATGGATGATGTATCCAGGAAGGTCTTATGAAGAAATCTGCTTGAGTTGAGTTCTAAAGTACCATATGAAAACTAATATGTAATGGGGGCGATGTAACTGAGAAAAAAAAATCATTGTTACCTATCTATCAGGTTATTTGCATTTTTTATTGGAATCTGAGTGAGCCATGTAGATTCACATGTTCTTGTGCAAAAAACATTAGAGAAATGAGATCCTACATGAATCATTGATTTCAAAGGTGAAATCAGTCATTTCACCTTTACCTGAAATATTCTGATGAGACAAATGTATATCAGTTTTGCATGTTTAAAAGCTTTTGTGCTATGGACAATTGTTTCAGGTGTGTGTGTGTGTGTACTTAATATAAATGCAACAAAGGAAAATAAATAACCGGATTTGACATAGTTCAGATTTCAGAAACTGTCGAAGTCCTAGACACGGGATGTCTGGCTGCATCTCCTTGGTGATGAGGCTGCAGAGCCTAAGGTCTAGAGCAGTGTGTGTCTCTCTGGTGATTCCAACAGGCTTGGACATGCTCATGATTTGCCAGGAAGTGCTCTATAAAGAGATACAGGTTGCTGGGGAAGTCAGAGCTTGCTACAGGTGTAGCTGGAAACTGGGTCAGAGAAGACGAGGAGGAAACTACTACTGAGTCTGGCCTTCCAGGAACTGAAAATTACTGTTTTTGTTTGTTTGTTTGTTTGTTTTTTAAACATCAAGGCCAAGCTTCAGCTTCATTGCGGGCAGGATTGTTTAATACTCAACTGTCCACGCTGAAGTCCATTGCTGGTAATAGTATTACTTATACTTAAATTCCTTTGCAGTTGCAAATAGAAAAGGTCTAAATTTCTCTTACTGCTGTGGCTTTCTCCCCACCTACCCTCTTTATTTCTTATATTTGTGGGTTATGTAGTGTTTAAATATTAGCTGTGTTATCAAACAGATTGGGTTATTATTTGATTTGGAGGAAGGCTGGGAATGAAAGGTGATAGGGATTATAAATTTGCAGGTATTGCAATAATACTACATATTTAAAGTAGTTTTAAATTGGGGAAATGGACACTCTATTGTCAAGGCCTGGCTTTCTTACCCATAAAGATTTATGTAAATATTGTATCTTTAAAAATTTTGTTTAAACAGAACTTTGAAAATGGAAGAGGAGTTTTAGAGGCATTGAGGTAAATCCTCTTAGAAAGCCAGAGATAGATGTCTATTTTACCTGTTCTGCAAGTTTACGTTTTGTACATGGGTATCTTCAAGTATGCATAACTGTAAACCAGAAGTTGCAGAGAAAGTTATATGGTCTTTAACATTTTCCAAGAGACATTTTATTGGGCTTTTAGCCTTAGCCAGATTTTCAGGAAATAAATAAATAAATAAAAGAATAAAAAGCAAGAAATAGATTTAAGCATTAAATTCATGAATTGAGATATACGAACTGTATTTATTGGAACATTTAGGACCTCCAAACCAAAGTTCTTTCTTTAGTAGTCGTCACTTGGCTATTGACTAGTGGTAAATTATGACTTTGTAATGTTTCAGTATTTCACATTAAATGAAAAGTTAGGTTCCCAGGAGCCATATGATGAAAGGGCCAATGCTTTTGGGAAGTTTTGCATGTCATTAACTAGCAAGTGTCTTCTTCTAAGTCACTGCTTTGTTTTCACAAATACTTTACATCCTATCTGACAGGAAAATTTGGACAACTTGCATTAGCAACCTGTAGACTGACTTGGCCTGGCTAGTAACAAGTTATATGTGTTTGGAAGAAAAGTTGAGAAAAAAAGGAAGGCAATATTTCTTTTCTGAAATTTCATTGGGGAAATTCCCACCTTCTTTCTTTGCTGATGCTCTGAACTGAGGGTGGGTTTGTTGGCTGCTGGATAGTTTGGGTGTGAATCTTCAGACCTCTGTACACAGCCCACGCATCACCTGTCGTTTCTAAACCCTGGCTCTGAATGTGGGATTTTTTGTCTTGATAGACTCATTAGCGAGGGCTGGCCAAGGTCATCTGACAGGGTGACAAGGCATGAAAGAGGTTCTGCTCCTTTCCCTTTACTTCCTATTCATAGGACCTTCTTTCATTTTGCAACTTAAGGACAAGTATTAGATTGTAGATAAATATGTTTTACACTAGAGTTGATCAGGAAAAATGGATCATTCTGAAAAGGTTTTGTGTATCTCAACATGGATAAATCTTGACAACGTAATTTTTGAATTGAAAAAAAAAAAAAAAGCCAGTTGAAAAGAGTTCATATAATATGATACCATTTATATAGATTTGAAAATACTTTATATTTTTATGGCTACATACATACAGTGTAAAGATATGTTTATATTCACAAGAAGGAGGAGTACCATCTCAGGGGAGTGGTTATTTGGGGGAGAGGGAAAGAAGAAAGGAATAGGGTGATTTGGGGCTGTGGTTGTAATTCTTTTTTCCATCAAAAATGGAGAAAAATATATCTGAAGCAAATATGGCAAAATGTTAGCACTTTAAAATTTTTCTGTTCTTTTGGAATATTTAATAATCAAACATTTACAAAAGTTGTATAAATTTATAAAAGCCCCTAAGGGCACTGAAATACTTTTCAACAAACCTTTATTAAGAGTTTACTGTGTATTAGGCCTTGGGGACACAAATATGAGGGTGACACAGTCTCTATCCTAAAAAACTCCATGTGAGAGGAAAAGAGAGATGTCACAAATGTCCACAATAAAATGTGAAGATCACACTCATGCTGGTTTCTAACTAGAATGATTGGCTCTATGAGGATGTTTTTACTAGACAAATGTTGAATAAATCTAGGCCAGATTAATGACAAAAAAATCACTATGAATTGAATTTAAAAATAACTTACTTTCACATTTAATATTCAGACAAACTATTCACAAAGTATACTCAAGGAGACGGCCTCAAAATATAGTTGGCAAATGCTCCCATGCAATATATTTAAATAAATATTTATTATGTACCTTACCCTTGTGGTCCCTTCCATATCTGTCTTTCTGATTCTTTCTTAATTTTTTTAATGGAAATGTTGTCTTACCAGCTAGACAATCAAATCTTTACAGAGAGGGCTATCTAGTTTTTATAGTTTTATCACTCAATCTATGGAGTTTTCAGTATAGTTTTATACAAACAACGATGCTTCCATTTTTATTGAACATCTGTGTGTTCTGGGATCATAGTAACAAGGTACTTAATCCCAAACTCAGTATTTGGGGCCAAGGGCAGCAGGGAAGATACCTAGAGTTAAAAATCCATACCACTCAAAATAGGAGGTACAGTTTATGAAGAATACAATGCCATGGATGAAAATGATGCAAGCTTCATCCATCATTTCAGGCAAATGAAACACTACAGTTAATTATTGAGAAGGCTGGCTAGGCATTTTGGAATCTGAACAATATACTATTGGTTCCCCTTCTTGAGAAAATATTAATAGAAATACTAAAGTTTTTTTCCACCCCACTTTCAGCCAAAGAAAACCACCACAAAATTTAGCCTTCCACTGTTGGGGTAGATATAAAATCAGGAAAACAAAAGAGTTTATTCTATTCATAGCTGTTCTTTGTCAGCAATAATGCTAACAGACTTTCATCAATATTTGTTAAAAACAGAACAGTAAATATTTGACCCCTTAATTTTAATTAAAATGAGTATAATGTGAGACTAGGGTGATAATAATAAGAGAGATCTTTGATAAATGGCAAAGAGGAAACAGGAATAATATCTGAGTCATGTACTATAATAAATACACAGTATACCTCTTTGCCTAATAAAAAAACTCTGTTCCTGGGGCCCTAATTGTGTTGATATGTAATTTGCATACATTGGTTCCCTTAGCAACCAACAACTCGGGCTTACTTTAGCTACATACCTATTTGTGGAATAGAAGAGTTTTATGTGTGTCCAGAAAACAATATTGATAAAGAAAGGGGGTGGGAAGTGGAAATCAAGCAAACCCAGAAGCATTTAAAGCAATTACGGTTGCTATAGAAAGTAAAGTCAACACAACCTGAGGGAGAGTTTTGGGTAGTGATAGCCCAGAATGTTGGGGCCACAGCCTAAGGGAGACCTAAATATGCGCAAGGTAGAGAAAGTGACAGCGTCACATCTTTAACATTGAGAAGTGACCTTTAGGTCTGTTTCTGGGCACCCACTGTAGCCCTGTGAACCCACTTACTGTTCTCCTTTTTTCTTTTTTAAGAATTATTTTATTGTTTGAGAGAGAGAAGGGGGAGGGCCCAGAGCAGTCTCCATAGTTGTACATCATTAGTTGTGACATGGTTTCATTCCTCACAGGTGGATGTGGGGCTGTGTGGGGCAGGAACGGAACTGGAGCCTCCCACATGGAAGGTGAGGACCTTCAGCCCCCTCCTGGCAGTTACAGTTGCACTGCAGTTCAGCAGAGGGGTCTGCATGGGTTGGGGATGGGATTCAATCCCTGGACTTCACGATTGTGAGACAAGTATTCAACAGCTGACCTATCCCAGCATCTCTCTGTCTTCTCTTTTAACCTAACTGGATTCTACTTATCCATCCTTTGTGGGCTGTGTCCTAGTGAAGACTTCTATAACTGGGATCAGGGGAAAGGTTTACAGTCCCAGAAAGAAGCTGCCTGAATTGCAGAGTTCTTCTCTTTCTTAAAATAGAACGGCTGGAATTTGACTCCTTCTTTTGCAGCTCAATGATCTGATTCCTTCCTGAATCCCACTTGCTTGTTTGACTCTTAAGAGCCAGCTTCCACGTTGGCCAAGTCCTACAAAATAATAGGCCTCTTTCTTTTTTGTTTCACTTCTTGTGTCAGACCCAACTCACTTCCCATTCACCACGATTCAGTGCTATCCATGGGAATAATAGTAATATTAATACTGACTAATGTTTATTGAGTTTTTACTACATTTCAGACACTTCTGTAAACAATTTTCAAGTATTAACTCTTTGAGGTCTTATTAACAAGTTGAGGTTGACGTACTTTTCACCTCATTACACAGATGGAAACCAGGCACAGCTAAAACGTGGCTGGGCCTGGGCTTGAATCTAGGCAGCTTGCAATCTTCATCAGTGAACTGTACTGACTTCCACGAGAATCTGTGTGAGAAGCAAATGACTTGGGTTCATGAAAGGCCTAGAAGAAATACGGTGATTCTCAATGCACCAAAAATACCTTGATGCAAACTTAATGTCTTTTGACGATAAATATCACTGTGACCATGAAATCTTTTTCTTTGAAGGTCTTAAGAGCTGGTGATTTTGTGTGTGTTGTGATAGTAGTGCTCTTTTATTCACACTCATTCAAAATTTTTTTTGAGTACCTACTGTGTGTTCTAAAAAAATAAAAAAGAATTCAGATGGAATACCTTTCCTCAGAGAATTTTTTGTCTAGTAGAGGAGGCTGGACATATAGACTCATACACAAAAATGGAAATAGTGTTGTGGGTGTGTATCAAGACACATGGCAATTGTGATCCAATTTATCCTTATCTAAAGTATAGGGACGGTTTCATAGAGAAATATTGTCAGGATATATGATCAGGCCACTGTCCTGATCCAATGACACTAATTGCCTATATTTTTTTGTCTTCTAAAGTATGAAGAAGCAGGTTTCAGAAGAATTGAGGGCTAAGCTTAATGTTCCTCATCATATCTTGTCCTCATTTAAATCACAGTTTCAGGGATTATGGAGTAGTGAGGATTCTATGCTGTTGCCATAGTTTTCCCACTGTGTGCTTTAGCAGTTCATAGATGTAGTTGTATAATTGGCTCTGTTAGTTCTGGTGCAATGTTGACAAGTCTTGCAACTCTCAAGGTATGAGAGAAATTCGTAGAGACCGTGACAACCCTGAATTAACAATTTGCCCTCCATCAGTACTTAATCATGAACATTAATTACCATACTTTTTCATATTTAGGATACCCCGATATATAAGATGACCCCCTACTTTTCTAACTCAACATTAAGAAATCAATACATGAAGGCAATGGGAAGCTAATGTATGCTTTTGATCAGGGCTTCAACTTAACCTGATTTTATTTTTTCCAAAATCCATCTGGCTGCCACGTGGACAAGAGATTGGACATCAGTGACATGAGGCTAGTGGCAAAAGTTCTGGAGTCAGGTATTGGTAGTGGTGGTCCAGGCTTGATCACTTTGTACAATTTGGAGAGATTACACAGGTATCTTAACAAATTTTGAGATTCCACAAAATTCTGCTTTCTTCTATGTTTTAGGGTTTTATTTTAGAACAAATATGTCCTGGCTGATGAATCTCAGTTTTTCCAGAAACTTAGCAGATGACCTCGGGCAAGACTTGCAGGTACTTTTGTAATCACAGACACAAAAGACGTATAAAGAAAAGCTAGAATATATAGTGAAATAAAGATGCTTGATTATTGAACACATCAAAAATGTGTTTAGAAGACTAAATAATCACACCCTCTAGTTGCTTTTTTATTGCCTTTATGTCTTGTGGCTTCATTTTAGAAGAGAAATTGATGTGTTCTTCACAAAGCCACATTCATTGCTATCCAAACTGAAGGCAAAATGCTGGACTGGCAAATGTTCACAACAAATATAAATTATGAAGAGAGTACTAGATGTGCCAAAAAGTCATTAGGTAATAAAAGCTATCAAGAAAGATTGAAAATGCTTCAATTCTCTAGATGTATGGTTGATTTTAATCAAAGCATCACATTTGATATAATTAGCGCGCCTAATATTGGCAGAGTTGAAAAATTATCCAGTGAATTTACTCGTTGTCAGTGGAGGATTTATTTGTGAGGCCAGGGGTGGGAAATGTTAAAGTCTAGATACATCTCAGTAAAATGTCCATTTCCTGGTGACAGTCTGTGATACTCAGTTTTGAAAGGGGAAAGGATATCTGGAGCAGAATTTCCTCTCTGAAAACTGAACAAATTCTATTTTCTGAACTGACTTTATTATCACAGTACCATGTTATAAGGCATTGTTTACTTTACAATTTCCTATTTATTATCTTATTCCCTGGTGAGCAAAATTATATGTGAATATTAGTGTATTAAAAAAAACCCTGAGTGTGCACTGATTAAAGTGCCCATGTTTAATATGCAAAAGATGTGTTTTGACTTTCATGAATTTTCAAAACCAAAAGAGAAAAAAATCACATGGGACCAAGAAATAACATAAAAAAAGAGATTTTTGTTGACATTTAACAATCTTATCTTTCTTCATATTTTTCTGTATATGCATTTATTTTAAAGTTAGCAATATACAAATCCATTAAAAGGGCATTTCTAAGTGTTATATAGTTTAGAGTGGCTTTCCTTTTACTTTTATAAAATAAATAGCTTGATTTTGACAAATTTTGCCAAGTTTTATGGCGAAATGGTATTTTTTTTTTCATTTTCAAAGTGAGGTACATTATCAGAAATCTTCTAAGCAACTCAGCGATGCTCTACTGAATAGACATAAATATAGTTTTACTACTAGTGTCATGCTTTCCTTATTTTAACTTGATGATTACAAAAATTTGGTGCATCTTTTTTGTTACTATATATTCCCAAGTGCTAGAAAAGTGCCTTTATGGTACACAGAATGTGCCTAATAAATACTAGTTGAAAGGGTAAGGAATATATTTCTTGCACCATAAGTGACTTAATGCATGTAGGTGGTGATGTAAATAGAGCTTTTGGACTGCATACCTTTGAGATCGAGTGGGGAGATGTGCCTGCCACGGTTTGCCAGCCTCGCTGGCAGGGACCTGAGTTGCCCAATAGTCCAATTTCTCACCAGTGCAGCATCAGCTTCCGGAACTACGAGCTCTCAGAGCAGAGTGAACCCTGATCCGGCTTTTCATCCAGGATTCTCAGTGCGCTTTCTAACTAGTCAGCATCACCTGGAAGCTTGTCATTCTTGCCAGTTCTCATGCCTCACCCCAGATCCGATGCATTAAGAATTCTGGGGCTCGACAGTCTTTGTTACACAGACCCTCAGGTGATTCTGGTGCAAGTTCAAGTCAGAGACCCTCTGCTCTAGACGATGCTTATGTGGGCACTGCTAACATCTACCTACCTCTATCTACCTCTGTTCGGACAATGATGTCCCACTTCTTTTCCGATGGACACATTTTAATTTTAGAGACCTCAATACTTCAAAAGAAATGAATTTTGTCCTTTGAAGAATTGCCTTTTTAAAGTAATTTGCATAGCTTTGGTCCAACTGACACCTTATAAACTCACTTGGCATCTAATTCGTAGAAGTTGTATTATTATCTGTTGCAACATAGCAAATTACCCTCCAAACTGAGCAGCTTACATCAAGAACCATTTTTGATCTCAGCTTTTGAGGCTGAAGAATCCCAGAGGAGCTAACTTGAGTGGTTCTCACTCACAATCTTTCAAGAGACTGTACTCAAAGTGTTGTCTACGATCATCTCATGGCTCAGATGGAAGCCCTCAGGAGATTCATTCTCAGGCTCCCCTTAGGGCTGCCTGATGGTGTGGCCACTGGCTTCCAGCAGAGGGAGAGGGAATCAGGGAGAGCACACAAGAGGGAAGCCAAGGTCTTCTTATAGCTTTTTTTTTTTTTTAAAGATTTATTTTATTGATATTTGATAGAGAGAAACAGAGGCAGAGAGAGACAGAGAGAAGGGGGAGGGCCCAGAGCAGTCTCCATAGTTGACATTGGTTTTCCATATAGTTTCACTCCACAGGCGGGCACAGGGCTGCGCAGGGCAGGAACTGGGCCGGGAGCCTCCAGCATAGGTCCCGGCAAGAACTGAACTGGGGGCACACCCCAGTTCAGCATGTGGGTCCGCATGGGCCGGGGCAGGGATTTGATCCTCGGTCCTCAGGGCTTCAAAGCAAGCGCTTAACCCGCTGAGCCATCCCAGCTTTCCCATAACTTTTAATCATGGAAGGGACATCCCATCCCTCTCACTGTATTCTATTCATTAGCAGCCCACATTCAAAGGCAGGGGGTAACACAAAGGCATTAATACCAGGAGGCAGACATCACTGTGGATCAACTTAGAGACCGCCACATAGGTAAACAGTTTCTTGCTTTGTCTGATTCTTTCTATTGCAATGTTCAATTAGGGCTCCTGATTTCTAGTGTCAGACTTCTCAACACAAACTAGCTTTAAAAGACAATGTGGTGCAGCTTATCAGTGTAGTTTGCTATAGGGAAGTGGGCAAAGTTTGTCACTTGGACTTGGTCATGTTGGCTCTGTTTGCTCTGTTCTCAGGTAGCTTGTCCTCTGTTGTTGGCTCAAAACCCCCCCTAGGCTTTCAGGCTCAAGGTCAGGGGCATAGCATGAAAGTCTCTTTTCCCAGAAACTCTGGCCTACCTTCCATTGGCTGAGTGGTTCACAAGCCCACGCAGGAACCAACGGAGACCTTGGGGAATCATGACTGTGTTGGCTGAGACCCAGGACACACACTGTACCCACAATCAGAGATGAGGCCCACAGGCTATGAGAAGGGAAGGGTACCTGCAGGGCGACCCCCTCAGGCAAGCATTCACTGAAGTACTGCCAGAGGCTGTCGCCCAGCCCCCAGGTTTGCGGTCAACTAGAACCTCCTGGAAAATGCCCACCCTCTCCCTTGCCATCCACTCCCCACACAGGGGATCACAGAGCCCTGTCAAGGTGACCAGATTGTAACATTAGTAAAGCGGGACACCATTGACCGGGGGTGGGGTGGGGTGGGGTGGGGTGTCTTAATTAAAAATTTGCTCTATCTCCCGCCGTTCCCTAGCTTGTCGTGCATTCTTTCCAAAAATTGGGACTTTTTTAAAACGCCGCGGGACGCGGGACAAATTGTTAAAAATTGGGACTGTCCTGCCAAAAGCGGGACGTCTGGTCACCTTACTGTTGGTTGACTACCACGTCCCATCTCTACTCTTCCAAGTCACCGTGACTCTCACCTGGGCTAAAGCAGTGATGTCTAAATTCACCGCCCATATGCTTCTATTTTGTTCGCCCTTTGTTCTCCACTTAGAAACCAGAGTGATGTGTTTTTTTAAATGCCCTCTGATGAGGTTAGTCCTCTGCTGAAAATTCCCCAAAGTCCCATTAATTAAAATGAAGGTGTCACCTTACCTGGCCTTTGTGGGCCTCTCCAGCTGGCTCACTGTCCACTACCAGTCCTTCCTCTGAGCACCCCAAGTTCTCCAGGCTTGTTCCTGCCATGGGCTTTCCCATCTTCTGCCTTCCAAGGAAGCCCTTTCCTTACATTCTGCCTTTCCATCTCTACTCCTGCTCATCTTCAGGGTCTAAGTCTAGTGTCACTTCTTTAGCCAGGCCTACCCTGACCCTCCAACATTAGATACCCTCATAGTACCTTGCCCCTTCTCTTTATTGCACTTACCTGAGTTTTCCTTCTGTGTTGATTTAGCACCTTCCCTCTCTAGACCACAAGCTTAATGAAGACATCAATCTTGCTATATCTACAGAGCTCCTCTTTGGCACCTAGAGGGCCTTCAACAAAGTTTTCACCAATGTGATTCATGCTTCCTTATCTTAGACCTGTGCCATTGTGTTATCCACAAGATAAAATAAAGGGCAAGGTTCATTATACTGTTGGAATTTGTTGGTGGTCTTGCTCGACTGGGAGCCTCCTGGTTCAGGAGGTTAGGTCAAGCATAGGAGAGACTCAATGTTAATTATATGTATGCTGTTGCCCTTTAATTCTTACAACCATCTCTTGTGAGTTCAGTGCATTATCTCTGTTTTGTAGATGAGTAAACTGATGGTCAGAGAGATACAGGGACTTCCTCAAACTCACATGGTTCAAAAATGATAGTTAGGATGCCACTGAAGTCACTTTGATTTCAAAACTCCAGATCTGACTGGATTATGGGAAAGATTTCAAAATTTCAGGTCTGACTGGATTATGGGAAAGAGAGTGGCATGGTCATTTGTTTCCTCCTATGGCCTTTTAAGTAAACCAGAACCAGAAAGCAAAATAAACATGAAAGTGAATTGTAAATTTGGTGCCGCTCACTTAAGCAAAACAACAGCCATGGAAGTACCATGAGGGCAATGCAGAATTTGGGGAAGCTAACACTTTTTATGACATATTGTAGGTTTTCCTATCCATTCAAATAAAGTTCAGGAGTATTGAGTAGTCCTGCAGCATGAAAGAAATTGAATCTACCTATTCTTTGTTACTGGTTTGATAGGATTTATATGCACTTGAGTGATGCGGGCATTAAACAGGATAAACCATCCCATTTCCTTGTTTCTCCAGTTGCAGTGATATACAAACTAGCCTACTTCCGTTTTTTGACTCTTACTTCAAAGCCCGTGCGTAAGTATGTGTTTGGCACAAGAAGACTCTTAAAGGGACCGAAGGACGGACTTGAGGGGGCTGTGATGGGGCCGCAGCGGAAGGCAGGGCTAGACTGGTTTCTTGGTTCTTGCAAATTAGGTGTGAGGCTGCGGCTGGCTCGGAGGAGTGATTCCAGCTCATGGTACAGTTTGAAATTTGTTTTTGTTTTTAAGATCTTGTTTTAATCTCTGTAAAGCAAATCCACCCACCCTCTCCCTGCAACACTCTGTATAACATGTGTGCTTAAAGTGAGAATAATGCAAAAGGGCATATGAAGGACAACTGCTACCTATCAATGGATGAAGACCAGGAGGGAAAATGGCATGTCAGCAGCTGGGATTGGTGAGACCTCTATCCCATGAATCTTGGAAAAGGGAAGCACTATACAAGCATCTTTAAACTATGAGTTAAGCCCTCACTGTGCTAACACAAACCAGTCTGATAGAGAACCAGGGCTTGGCAAGGTATGGGTAAATTTGCCAAAGACCCAGAGGTAACAACAAGAATCACTAAATCCTTGAACAAAAGGGGGAAGGGTGAGGAAGAATACTCAAAGGGTTTAGGATCCTTTCATCAGGAACAAAAAGCCTGTGACAGGATAGGAAATGATTCTGAAGGTGGTGAATTCATCTCATTTTCTCCATGTGTAGGATACTCTGGAAGGAAACCAAGTGGATGTCACACTTTCATTCAGGTGTTAAACGAACACCTATTTGGTACCAATCACTGGTTATTGTGGATAATGTGGGGAACAGAGAGACATGGCTAATGACCTCCCTGAGCTTACAGTCTACAGGAGCGCCACACACTGTGACAAGTACAAAAGTTCAATGTGACATGTACAGAGTCGATATGCCAAGTGCAAAGATAGAAGCACAAGTTGCTATGGGAAGCAAATAGCCAGGATTCAGGAGGAATTTCCAGACAGCTGTGAATCTGAAGGATAACACCGTGATGGTTAGTCTTATGTGCAGTTCTCGAATCGAATACTTAACTACATGACGCTTATAAAGGTATTGTGTAGATATGGTTAACATCTACAACCAGTTGACTTTAAGGAAAGTTTACTCTAGATGATGTGGGTGGGCCTCATATAATCCACTGAAGGGAGGCTGACCAGACATACTGTTTTAAACGGGACAGAAAACAGCACTACTGTCCCGTTTCAAAAGGAACATCTGGTCAGCCTAGCTGAAAGTCTTATGAGTAAAAACTGAGATTTCCCAGAAGAGATATTCAAGACTGCAGTATCAACTCCTGACTGAGTTTCCAGTCTTCCAAAGCTTCCCGAGGACTTGCAAGCCCCCACAATCCCTTGAGCCAATTCCTTAAAATAAATCTTTTACACACACCTACCGACGTTCTATCGGTCTGTTTCTCTGGAGAACTCTACTGATAGTGTCTTAGTCACGTAAAGTTGGAGAGGGGACTGGGGGTGGTGTGTGAGAAGTGACAGTAAGGAAGGCCTGGGATTGAAAAGAGAAGCGATCAGGAAGCACATTATAAGTGACCTAGAGTGTAAAAATTTTAAGTCTGGGACAGGGAGGATCAGATTCACATTTCAGAAAGGACATCCGATTATATTATTATTGAGAGCAGAAGTCAGGAAAAAACATGTTTCAACTCCAGCAGGAAGGAATTCCTAATAAGGAAAACATTTTTTTTTTTTTAATAGAAGTGCTGCTGAATCTAATCCAGATTTTAAAAATTTGATATTTTTAATCACGGATAGCCCCCATTTTGCAAATGGGTTACAACTTTTTTTTTTTTCCATTCAAGAGTCTCTCTGCTCTATCTTATCTCCTTCACGTCTATCGCTTGCACTAGGGAGTTCTTGTAACTGGGAGAAGATTCCAGTTGGGCCAAGCGGCCTTTCTGGAAGATACACTCTCACAGAGCGGTGGAGCTGGGAGGTCAGCTGGGGATTCCGGCTGCGGAGTGGAAAAGGAAGAGAGAGTTTACAAACGGACAGAAGTCCCGCCGCACCGTGTGCGCGCGGAGGGGCCTCGCCTGGGACACTCAGCGTGCTCTCTCGGTCCTCGGCGGGTTCGGTCCCCGCCCCCGTCTCCGGGTTCAGCTGCCCTCGCGCGCGCGCTGCGGGCCAGGGCGGGGTCTGGTACGGGCCACGCCGGGATCTCGATGGGGAGGTGCACCGGGCGCGCCCGGTCTGTCTGAGATCCCAGGGGCTTCCAGCCCGCTGCTCTACCGAGAACATTCGCAACCCCCCGTCCCCAGCAAAGGGGTCTAACCGATTTTTCTTGCATTCCCTCTGCACCCCTCGATGTTTTCACCCTGGCTCCTGGTGCGTTCCCCACCCTTTTGGCCCGAAACCTTCTGATCAGAGGTCTCTGCCCAGGTCAAGCACGCCTGGAGGTGGGGTGGGGTTGCTAGCGACCCGCACCCACATCACGGGCGCCTAAGGGGGCGCTTCACTGGACAGCCCTGCAGGGCGGTAGCTAAAGGGAGAGGGCGATGCCCGTGTGCGGGGCTCGGAGGACCCGCGGGTCCCCCAGAGCTCGGCCCCACACCCCGCCCGGGACGGAGACGGGCTGCAGCCCCGTGTGCCCGAGTGCGAGTGGGGACCCGGGCCAGGGATCGGGGTAGTGGAGGGGCCCGCGAGGAGGCGAGGCAGCAGGTGAGCCCTGTGCCCCCGAAGGGGGCGCTCTGGAAGGGGCACCAGGCAGGGGCGACGCAGGCGAGGGCTGGGCTAGGACAGGGTGCGGAAAGGCGAGCCCGGGCGGCGTGTTGGGGGGAGGGGGGAGAGGAGCGAGCCCGGGAGGGAGAGCCGCGGGGGGCGCCCGAGCCCGTGCCATCCCCGGCGCGGGGCACGGAGGGCTCGGCCGGGGGAGACACACAAAGACATGCGAACAGGGGCTGAGCGAGGCTTGCGCACAAAGACGCCGGGGCGCCGCGCCGCTCGGGCTGCACCGACCGCCCCCGCGCCGCGGCCGGGCCAGCGCCGAGCCCGGGGCGGAGCGCACGGCGGCGGCGGGCCGGCGCGGGACCCGGGTTCTCCCGGTGACCCGGGCCCGGCCGCAGGCGCGCGCGGGGGCGGCGGCGGCGCCCGAGCCCAACTTGGCCTCGGCCTCGCCCTCTGCCCAGCCCGCCGGCGTCCCCTCCTTCCCGCGATTTCGTTTCTTCTCACGCTCCCCCCACCCCCTCCCGCGTCCAGCCCCGCTCTCTCCCCACCTTGTAAAACAAAGCCGGGGAAAATGCCTGCCCGTGCCGCTCGGAGCGCGAAGCCTGCCTCGGAATAAGAAGTGAGTACAATGGCGTGTGTGTAAAAGGTTCAAGTCTCGTCTTTTTCCAAAAAAAACCCCAAAAAACATTTTGAATGCTGCATGCCTCATGCTTCCCAGCGCCTCGCGGGAGAGACCCGGCTATAGAGCAGGAGGTGAGACCCCCGGGTACCCCCACCCCCCCACTCCCCGCCCCGCGTCTTCCCGCCCTGGCCTGTCCCGGGAGGGCTGCAGATGCCCCGCTGGCAACACGGGGAGGTTTTCCACCTTCGATTCGCGTCCCAGGTGTTGGGTCATAACGTGGGGTTGGAGGCAAACCTGTACCCGATCCTCTCCTGGCTGCTTCTCCCCCACACCCCGGGGCTTTTGCATACGCCTTGGAAATGGATTGGAGGCACCTTGCGGGAGTTTCCGAAGGAGGAGGAGGGTCCACCCTGGGGAGAAGCCGACAGGCAGGACGCATGGTGACCCTGGTCACACTTGTTGCCCTTTGCGTGGTGGGACAGGCAGTGGTGCTGAAAAAAAAAACGCTTTCGTCTCCGGGTATTGAGTCGTCCACGGAACCCGGGAGTGAAGAAGACATACCTGGGTGAGGATGGGAGACCAGGATTGAAAAGAGAGGGAGACTGTGATGTGCTGGCCAGAGGAGGGAGGCAGTGATGGTGCAGAGTGTGTGGAAGGAGCGAGTCTGATTCCTTGTGCTAAGGAGCTTCTTCCTCTTTCTGATCATACATCAAACGGCAGGAGAGGGAAATGTAGAGGGTCCCCCATGGTGGCCCGAGAGGAAAAGGCTGTTTGTTGTTTTCAATGCTGGTATTTCACCACTGTCTGCCCATTCTGTCTGCCAAGGGTGCATGCTATATAGTTCTGCTAATTAAAAAATAAATCACTAGCTTAAAATAATTAAACTCCATCAGGAAATATATCAGCCCAGTACTACACAGCATCTTTTAAAATATAGATCTGTCCCCCTGTCTCCCAAAGCATAGCACGAGAACGTCTTAGTTCGGCATTGGGCTTTCGGATTGGATTTGGGGAGCATCAAAGGTAAATAAATAGTCCTGGTGCTTTCTATTCCTAGCGACTTGGAAACCACTCATGTGAAAAGTCAGAAATAGGAGAACGCAGAGAACCGGAGAGGAAAGGCAAGGGAAGCTTCCTTCAGAGAGAGCATTTGGTGCTTCTGTGTGATTTTCTGTTATTTCTATTCCCCCCAAATGGCTTGTTTGTAGATTAGGACCTTTATTTTTTGCTCACTAAGTAGCTGCGGGTGGAGTGGCGAGACAACAGGTGACAGTGATTTCCACCTATTATCAGCGTTTCTATTAAAAATAGTTTGTTTGTTTGTTTTTTAATTAAAACACTAAACTCGTGTCTGGTGCTCATTTTGAGTGAAGTTGCCTTGGTAAATATTAGCTGTTTAAGGTGTCTGGTAGTTTGGGGCTTTCTTCTGAGCAGGCGACTTTATCAGGAGGGAAGAGTGTACAGACCTGTACATAGCAGGTTGAACCGTAGGAGATGGCTGTAATGTATGTATGTGAAATTTCCACTTGGAGCCATGGATACAGTTAGCTCATCAAAGCCCTGACTCCATGTCTCAAGTCAGCATCATTCAGTGCTTTGCTGTTGGAGGGTCCTCTGTTATCTGCCATCATTTTACAACCTTACTTCTGTCTGGCCCTTCAAATAGCTTTGTGAAGCTTCTTTTCAATGGGCAACTGAAGATTTTTTTTTATGAACTCAAGACTCTGGTAGTTCTAGATCTTAACTCACAGCCATAGTCAAAAGGACAGGCTGTGTAGCCATGAAAGATTGTCACTCTTTATTCACTTCTTACTTTCAAGTAATCTGAGGTTCTGGTCAGGTATTTGGGCTCCAGTCTGTAGAAATTTCTTATATACTTACCTGACGTGTCTTTGACATTAGGTTAACATTTTACTAAACCTGCAGTACACACACTAATTGGACTTGTACTTATAACAATAGTGGACATGAACTCGATTATTCTGGTTGAGTTGATGGCCTTTCCCAGCTGCCGAATTTTGGGCCATTCTCTTACCCTTTTGGTTCACTGTTGCCTTTCCAATCAGATATATTGTTGTAGATGGTTTATTTTCCCCTTAGCAAGTTGAAGTCTAAAATGTCTTGTATTTTCTAAAAAGGAATCCATTAATGATATTTTGAACAGCAGAGATGAATAATAAATGGTTTGGAGTCACCTCAGAGTACATGGGAATTGGTCAGAGAACACATAAATCCACTCTAATGGAGCCATTTTCTTTGTTCAGGGCAGTGGCGCCCAAGGTGGGAGACAAGGTTTTAGTTCTTTTTTCCTTGATAACGTTCTCTGTGGAAATGGCAGGAACTTGTCATGTCTTGGCTGCACCTTGGATCATGCCACAATGGGGAGTCATACTTTTGTTTTTATAAACGTGCCAGAGATCGAAAAACAAAATATAAAGAACGCTTCATCGTGAACCCATTTTAGAGGACAGGCAAAAAGAAATGACCAGGGTTATTGAATGGCTCATTTCCCATCCTGATTTACCAGGAACGTGCTAATGTTTTTGAGTAACATTGGTTTGGATCACAAATTCACTTATAATACAATTCTTTTATTTTAATGAATGTTAAATAGAAAATTTTATTTGCATAGATTGCTTGTGTTACAGAGTGTTAAGTACTTGAGACTAGAAATAATCCATAATCATGCGTATTCAAATATCTGGTTTGCTATCATCAACTTTTAGGAGTTTAGGAAGTCTTGGTTGATTAGCATGATAGACAGAGATCAGTTTTGAAATTAAGTAGGAAGAATTCAGGCATTTTTTTAAAAGTTCCTTTGTTCACTTTCTGTTTTTCTCCTCCCATCTAGATCCCCAATGACAGCAGAGAGCTAAGACCCAGCCCCCTTTCCTTGAACCCATATTAAGGTCCCGGATGCAATCTAGTGGGAGCATTTCTGGTTTAGATCCCAGACCTGCCACCAGAGTTCAGCCAACCTTTGGCAACCCCTTAAAGAAGTCCAACCGTTACCCCCTCTAACCTCCTGCCACCTAACCCTCACTCTCTGTTGTCAGTGGCGGCACCTGACTTGCTGGATCCCAAATCGGCGGCGCAGAACTCCAAACCGCGGCTCTCATTTTCCACGAAACCCACAGTGCTTGCTTCTCGGGTGGAGAGTGACACGGCCATTAATGTTATGAAATGGAAGACGGTGTCCACGATTTTCCTGGTGGTCGTCCTCTATCTGATCATCGGAGCCACCGTGTTCAGAGCACTGGAGCAGCCTCACGAGATCTCCCAGAGGACCACCATTGTGATCCAGAAGCAGACCTTCATTTCCCAGCACGCCTGTGTCAACTCCACTGAGCTGGACGAACTCATCCAGGTACCGGCACACGGGGGTGGTGGTCACTCTGTGTCCTCGATGGGCAAAGAAAGAGTAAAAGCTTGAGGGGACAACTCACAGCACAGGGACATGCTGGTATGTTAGTGGGGGCCCTGGTCCACGTTTCTGCTTAGCATAGACTTTTCCTTGCTTTGCCTCCTTTCTGCACTTCTTACCTCTTTTCCTACTTCTGCCATCTTTTCTGCTCCTTTTCCTTTTTTTTCTCCCTCCCACTATTACTTCTCATTCCAGAGTTCTTTCCTCTTGTTCTTAGAACTGCCAGTGGACATTGTGGACGTGCGCTTACCTTGCTGGAAGCCCTCCTGGTTGGATCATCGTTGCCTACTAAGAGAATTTGCTGTGGCAAATGGGAGGAAAACATAAGGCAGGAAAAAGTGTGTTGGTTGTGGCAGTGACCCTCAGAGGACAGGAAAGCAAAGCTGAGTTTGTGGTGTGACCCTCTTGAGGTGGACACTCCTCTTGCTTGACCAGTAGCTCACACCTTTAATCTAGCCAAAGTAGGGTTCTGATAACTGCCCTTTTTAGGTGTCCAGGGAAAAGTGATTAATTCCTGTTTCTCTAAAGCCCAACTAAAAGCAATTTACTACTGCACAGATAAATGGAGTTTTCGAAGAAAAACTAATTTAGGTTTAATTCACTTGTTAATAGCAGAAGAGTATCTTTATGGAAAAAACATTTTGTTTTAAAATTTAATCCCAAAATCATTTAAAAGTTTTAGTTAGGCTGCTGGGAGATGGCTGTATTTTTTGTAGCAGATTTCTTTTGCATAAAACGTAAGTCAAACCAAGAATCTGGGTCAAGAAGAAAGCCTTAGAATTTCCTTTCAAAGAGAGCGCTGACTGGTGGCTGAAAACATTTTAATTGAACATGTACTCATTTTTCCATAGCACCTGTTTTTCTTACCTGATGTAAGTCAAATTGGATTGAAAATTATCTGTGAGTCATCTTCTGAGCATATTCTTCATTTTATATTTGGTTTTACATCATTTTAATAAGTTGAAATAGTAGGCTGAGGGGAGAAATTATTATTGGTTTTAATCCAGTTTCTTGTTCTAAGATCTTTCTTCTCTTATTTCCTTTTGCCATGGATCCCCAAAGGTGACTTCTGTCCTTCATAGCCCCCTCTATCTGTAGAATACCCATACAAGTTAATATTCAAGTTTTATTGAAAACTATCAAAACTAATATTCTCCAACCCTTTGAGCTCTGACCACATTCAGACACCTCTGAGTTTTACCTGTTTGACTTAAATTCTGAAAAGGCTTCTCACATACTTGTATACTGGATTCTCTGCTATTTTTAGATGACAGAGCACTTTTTGGATTAATAGTAACCCTGACAACTAATATTGTCCCACCCACCCCTCTCCCTGTTCCTACATAAGATCACTTCCACTTCCCTCTTTGTGCCTTGTAATCCTAAGAGGTACTAAAAAATTTTGAAGAATCCCCTTAAGTTTTAGAAGAAGAGTTCTAGGTTGTCTGAGAAGTAGCATGGAGTAGTGGTGAAAGCCTAAACTTTGGATCAAGTAGGTGTATTTTAAACTTGAGTACTTTATTAAAAGTTTCTTGAATAAGTAATTTTTCTCTCCCAAGCTATAATGAGGCATGTCCAACCTTTTGGCTTCCCCAGGCAACACTGGAAGAAGAATTGTCTTGGGCCACACATAAAAAATGCTAACACTAACAATAGCTAATGAGCTAAACACACACATACACACAAAAAGGTTGCAAAAAAAAAATCACATAATGTTTTTAAGAAAGTTTACGAATTTGTGTTGGGTTGCATTCATAGCCATTCTGGGCTGCATACAGCCCTCGGGCCGCAGGTTGGACAATCTTGCTATAAATGATCTATCTGGAATGAGGAGGGAGTACCTATAAAGTAGGGTTGCTATGAATAGTAAAAAGATAATCCCAGCAAAGCATCTAGGTCCTTAAAAAGTGTTAGGCTTGTTTGCTGTTGTTGTTTCCCCCACTCCCACCCCATTTCTTTATTGGGTTGAAGCATCTGATTCATCTGAAGTGAAGCCGTTAGTCTTGGGCAGGGAAAAAAAACAACGTGGAATTTCAAGACAATGCTGGAGGGAACCCTTTGTGAATTTGAAAATAGTCCCAGATTTATCCAGAATTGTGAGAATAACTTGAAGATCACGGCAGGTAGGGACAATCTGAAGGTGGAGACTGATCATTTTTGCCACAATTGTTTTTGGAATGGCAACAGACAGAACTCAATATATGACCTAATTTTTTTTCTTTCTATCCCATACAGGCTATCTACTTTAGCTTTATTCATAGTTACTACTGATTGAGTATTTTTGCTTCTTAAAATTCTTAATTTTTTTTTTTTTGCTTATTCAGTATTTTTCAATGCATTAATTTTTTCTTATTTACTGTCGCATCACCTCTATAACCTGATGACTTTAATAAATTATATTTTTCTCTTTGAATATAATATTTTTTCCTGCTAAAAGAAATTTTTATAATGGCATGGCTTCAAGGCTTAGGATCAGTGTTTAAATAGGAAGGCAAATGAGCCAGTAATCATATATTAGAATTGCATTTCATTCATAGGATTCTCATAAATTTCAAAGTGTTTACATTTACCCATTTAATCATTCCTTAAAACCTCATGAGTAGGCGTATCATTATTATATTTTTGTTTTTGAAGATCTGTTTTGTTCCTTTGATTGAGCCATGCTTCCCTGTTTCTTTGTGTGCCTTATAGCTTTGTGTTGTGATCCATCCATCTGAAAAAAACAGCCACTTTTCTCAGTCTTTGCAGACTAACTGTGCACCCGGAAGACTTTCACCAGTCAGCCCAGCTTGAAAAGCCTCTCAAACCTTTGGTGTGGATTTGATTCCTCTGGATTTGTAACTTCCCAGTGAGATGTACTTGCCAGTTTCTTTTTTCAGGAGCTTGTAATCTCTTGCTACCTCCGGTGTCTGCCTGCAGTACTGCAGGTTTTCTGGCGCTGTTGGAAACCACTCAGATCTTTTTTATTCTCAGTGGTCTCCAGGTTTCTAGAGTCTACTGCGTCCCATCACTACTTTGGGTTGGGGAAGACGGAAACCATTACTTTGGGTAGTCCCCCCCCCCTGCACCCCCCCACTAAAAAGGCTAGAGTATTGGACACATGCTCCACTCTTCTTTTCCTCCTGAGGTAGAGATCCGCAAGCTGTATTGGCCTCTCTGCTGTATTGTGGGTCCCCCGGAGCAGAGGCAAGCTGCCCAGCTCACTTTTGTTCTCAGTGTCTCCCAAACATCTGTAGTGTTCCAGGTCCGATCAGTGCTCTGAGACAGACAAGACAGAAACCAGTCCCTTGGGCAAGTACCCCAGAAGCTCAGAACATTAGATTCACGTTTCAACTCTTTCCCATCCCAAGCAGAAGCCAGTAGCTGAGAGTTTTTCTTCCCATCATGCTGCACTGAACTAGGGGAAGTACTATGGTGACCTGAAAGATAACAC
>PVKE010006885.1:0-52681 GCA_004027555.1 Craseonycteris thonglongyai
CTAAAGCTACTTCTTTTATAGGTTATGTCTACATGCTGGGGCACAGGTATTGGAACCTGTATGTTAATCTTCCTGCAAGTTTACTTCCTAGGGGCAGGAATCTGTTCTGCCTGGCGGGGGAACTGTGAAGTCCAGCACATGTTGGCACCAGTTATCTTGCTAATGGCCAATAATCTTGCTAACGTCCACCGATCTGGCCCCCTGCTCACATTTTCACTTCAATAAGGTCACCTGGCTATCAAGGTCTTTCCTGACTAGGCTTTTTATTTAACTATCCTGTCTCACTAGGGGCAAACAAAAGGCTTGTGTTCAGCATCCTCATCAGTCTGGGTACATCTACCTTGTGTGCACTCACAAATGCACATACATCTCAACTTCAATCATTTAAACCAGGGGTTTCCAAACTTTTCAGCCCGCGGGCCGCATTAACTATCAAACAGCAGTTTGGGGCCCGACTACACACTCAAGGCCCAAATAAAAAAGAATCAAAACATAGATGTTGTTTTTAATTATTTATTTAATATTATTTTATTCAGATAAAGAGGTCTCCACGGGCCGGATGAGAGGGCCTCGTGGGCCGGATGCAGTCCGCGGGCCGTAGTTTGGAGACCCCTGATTTAAACAATGCCCAGGGCATGCTGAGAATCTTGGCAGTTCAGGAGGTTCGAGTGGGGACTAGAAAAAGATTTAATTCCCAGCCCCCATATTTCACCCTAGATCCTAAAATGTTCTCAGTGGTTCTCAACCTGGGCCCGGATTAAAGTCAAAACTCAGGAGAGGATGTCAACAGCTGCAGGAGAAGCACATGAATGTCCCCTTTGTCAACCACAATCCTATCACTTAAACATGTGCTTAGGCCCTGTAGTGCCCTTAAAAGAAGTGAAGCTGAAATCGTGGGCCACATGGAGTTTCCCAGAATTGTCCCTACCTGGAGAGTCCCTGGTCAGCCAGTACATTTAGAGATGGCCCCTCTTACCTCAGGTAGCAAGAGTCCTCTGGAGGGGGCTGAGGACGCTGTGCCATGTTGCCGCTTACACCTGGCGCTGGAGCAGGATTTTTCCAAACCGCATGTGCTCTTCATGAACTCCTGAGTTTGGGGCTTGCCATGCTCTCTGTAGATTGAAATTTGGGCCACATTTCTTACAAAACAGCTACTCCCTGCTGGAGCTGTAGAGAACAGTTAGAGTTGCCATGTTCCCTCTTACATAAGATTGTGTGTATGAAACAGAAACTGGGACTAACAGTAAGAAAACCACAGGCACATTTTCACGGAGAAAACATATGGCCACTGTGTAGAAGGGTATTGCCCCCTGTATCTTTTCTCCTTTGCAATCATGGAAGAATCCCCCACCCGCCACCATTGGTTATGGAGATATCTCCAAGTAATGCTTTAAACAGGAGAGTCTTTTTTCATTTAAAATTCAAAGAGGAATCAGAGCTAAGAGAGCAGCAGCGTCCCCTATCCAGAATGACTTGGAATCTGTTTTCTCCAGTTTAAATAGCTGGAAAGTTACACTAAATCTCGGGTGCTCATTTTTGGCAATAGAAAGAAACTGCCATAACAACAAACTTGGAAACATACACATTCTTAAATTGAAAGGGCCTCTTGCCTTCTGTTTTAAGCATACACCACAAGTCAAAACGAATTAAATACAAATCCAGTTTGCAATGGTCCGTCACTATCCCACCTCATTGGAAAGAGTGGGCCGAATGTGGGTTGGAAGGGGGCCTATGGCATCCCTCTGGCCATCTTGGATTGCAGTTTGTCTGCCAAACCATCCCCACATGGAGCCCACAGCCCAGCGGCTCCTCCACAGGGTGGGGGTGGGAGTGGGGGCCACCCTGAGCAGTAGCTGAGGCCCAGGAGACAGGCCTTCCTCCCCCAGGCCTCTGAAGTCAATCAAGTGTTGGAACTGTCATCAGGAGAAACTTCATTGGTGAACGAACACAAGCAGGATCAAGAGCCGACAGCGAGGATTTTCCAATGGGGGGGGGGGGAGAACAAATTCACACAGGCCACTCATGAGAATATAGCCAGAAAGAGCAGGAAGTGTTACCAGGTTAATATTTTAATCTGTACATCACATGTTTTTTCAAGCCATTACAATTTTATTTAAATTAACTTTTTCTTGCAAAATATTCATTTCATTTTTTCAACAAAATCTTACAAAGGCAAAAATAAAATCTTATTTTGGCAAATGTCATGAAGTCGATACTGGCAGCATATGGAGTTAGTTAAAAATAGACGGCAACTTCTAAATATATTCAAGATTTTTTTTCTGACCACAGTCAAAGACAAATTTTCATTTAAAGTGTGACTCCACCCAATGGAGTTTATTTTTCTTTCCTTTAGACATCACTTTCTGTATGCAGAATACCATGAGCTCATGACTTAAAGGGCCACAAACACAGTGTCTGGCTTAGTACCCCCCTCCTCATTTGGGTCCAGAAGTCAAGTCAAAGTCCTGCCATCGTTGTCTTGCTGGCCGCTGGCCTCAGGGACAGTGGGGGTACATTGCCAGCCCTCCTGTCACCAGGTCACATCTTAGGGAAGGTGACTTAGGTTCTCGAGGGGCAGGCAGCAAAGATCCCAGGATTCTGATCACAGCCTAGTGTGGAGCCAAGCAGTTGTAGGTAGTAGATGCCACCAGTGTGGAGTTTATTGCTTATGATGCAATAAAAGGTGCTTCCTCTCACCTTTTCTGCATTTTGAAGTATGATTTTTTGTTAAAGCAAACTGCTTTCTGCTTTCTGAGAAGAGCCCTTTGCTGACAGACCCTCATAAGCGAGGTGGGAGCCAAAGTTCTTGGACTCACTTTTGCCCTAAAACCAAATCCAAGGGCCAAGGCACAGACTTGAGCTCCACATGTCACTGGGTGGAATCTCACACTCGAGTTGGTCATGAGGCCAGGTCAGCCAAAGGCCTCTGTTGCCCCAGATGGCTCATGGACAAGCCTAACGCTGGAATCCACTGGAGGCACATTCTCAAACCCAACCTTCACCTGAGTTTATTGGATGATGGACTGTTCTCTGCTTGCCCTGCCCTTCTCCCCGCCCCCCCCCCACACCTCTCATCCAATGGTATCTGGATCTATATGTGCAGCTCCAAAATCCTCCATCTTCCTCTTTCCAGCCACACAGCCCTTGAGGTGCATATTATGAAATATATTCTGATTCTAAAATACAGTGTCAGTATTTTAGTGTGTATCAAAAGTGCATCTGTCATATGTAAAAAGGAGTCTGAACTAACACAATTCGGGGGCAGGGGGCAGGGGTGAGGCCCTAGCCCTGTGATGGATACCCATAGTTGATGGGTTGCTCCTTCCTCCAGCCAGACCCCCTGCTCAGCTGGGTTTCCCTGGGGGAAGAAAAGTCAATCTTCTCAGAGGAAGCTGGTTCCACTGGACCCCTGGCTCCAGACTTCTCCTTCTCATGCTGGGTCACGGGTCAGTCACTGCCTGGGCTGGCAAAAAGCACAGGAGACAATGAGAAACTGGCAGGATGCTGCCCATGTCTGGAGCAGGCAGTGGGCATGTCTGTGTACACATGTCACAGGGAATGGCAGGCTGACAGCAGTAGAGCAGAGGGCTGGGGCAATGCGGCCGCTGCCGGGGGACCCTTGGCTTCTAGGACTCACAGGCTCTGGGCCCCACCCTCCCTCCACCCCTTCCACTTCTAGGAAGTTTGCCAGACACGTGCTGGCCTATAAATTGATTGGGTCCCTGCTCTGACAGAGTAAAAGGCCGAAGGAAAGAAGACGATCCCGTTCTGGCCTTTCCCTCCCTTCAGTGAGTGACTTGGAGTAACTCTTTCAGCCTCCAGGAGCCTTGTTTTTTTCATCTAAAAACAGGGTGATCATACCCACCGCCTAAAAAGGATTCTTTGAGGGCAAGAGGAAATGTAGATGTGCTCTGAAAAGAATATTAAAGGGGGAAGCTGAGATGGCTCAGCAGGTTAAGCACTCCTTTGCAGCCCCCGGACTGAGGATCAAACCCTGGCTCAGCTCAGCCCAGCCCGTGCGGACCCATATGCCAAACTGGGGTGTGCTTCCCATGCGGGAGGCCCCCAGCCCAGTTCCTGCCCTGCATGGCCCCGCCCACCTGTGTGAAACAAAACCATGTTGAAAACTGATGATGTACAACTATGGAGACTGCTCTGGGCCCTCCCCCTTCTCTCTGTCTCTCACTGTCTCTGTCAAAAACAATTTAAAAAATCTTAAAAAAAAAGAGAGAATATTAAAAGCCTATTTCACAGCCACGGGGCCACCAAAAGCTGGGAGAAAGAGAGCCTCTCCCCTGCCCCTCTAGGACTTGGACAGTGTCACCACCCTCAGGTCTCCAGGAAAAAGGACACACCCCAGCTACCGTGGCCCCGGCAGGTCCCTGTGGCCTCTACAAAGGATCCAGCTGGAACATTTCCCTGCGGTTCTTCAGTCACAGGGTCTCTATTCCATACCTCCTAAGACCCCAGCCCAAGCTGGCCAACCTCTTCCTTCTACCCTCAGGCTGGCGGGCCTGCTGACTCTGCTTCAAGGCTGGGGTATGCCCAGGCCAGTGGGCAACTGCGGAAAACCATGACCCCCACCCCCTCACTTCACGCCTTTGTCCAAACACCTGGTATTCCTGGGGGTACCCCCAGATGAGTCTGTGGGTGAGGAGGGGGAACAAAGGCTCTGAATTCACACCCAAGGGGTTCAAGCCCTGGCCCTGACACTTACAGCTGCAACTGCTTGGGCAGGTCCCTCAGGTCTCTGAGCTTCGATTCCTCAGCTGTACAATGTGGGTGAATATCTTCATAGGGTTGTTGTATGGATCAAAAGACATGTTTAGCATAATGCCTGCACTCGGCAATGTTAACCATAAGAATATACAAAGAAGAGAGTAGGGAAAATCCTACAAAATGATAGTGAGGTGGAATGTCAGAAAAAGGACAGCTGAGCTTCTGATTGGTCCCGTGCTGGTGTGGGTACAGCAACTGGACTCAGAAGCAAGGGGCCCTGGGCTCAGAACTCACCACGAGACTGAACCAGGCCCTGGGCCTCCCGACTCCTGGTCCAATGCGCCTTCTTTAATTCCACACTGCCTCTCATCATGAAATGACCACATGGGGAGGACTCAGAGGGGCTATACTGGAACCTGGGCAGCCTCCCTGAGAAGCTTCCATTCCTCTCTATTCTAAGGTGCTCCAGTGACGAAAGGGCCATCCTAGTCCTTGCTCGGGCACCAAGTCCATGTGACTTGCAGTGAGCTCCCACCCCTCACTGGGTCCCAGTTTCATCATCTATAAACTGGACTTTTTCCAGTTTTCCAGTTCTTTAATTTCCTTCGCTAAAGCCCCACGCAGCCAGGATCTAACCCTTCCCGTCCCACTGTCCCTGGCTGGCAGGCTGACCTGCACTGATCCACGGGGGCACTGTCCTGCCTGTGGGAAGAACAATGGACTGGGGTGCAGCTTAACTCTTGAGATTTCTGGGAGGTTGGGATTGGATCTTACAGTCTTTATTGAATTGAAGATGCTGAGGATGGAGATGCTAAGAACCATCAGCCCCCCATCTGCCTACCAGCCCAGGGTGGTGTCCCCAGCGGCCGCTTTGCCAATGGAAGGAAGCATCAGCAGGTGGCACTGCAATCATGTCAGCAGCAGAGGAAGGGGGCATGCTCAGCACTAGGGGAGGGGGCACGCCAGGCAGGGGTTCTTACTTGGAAGGTGTTAGACAAAGGTGTAGTGGAGTCCGTTGCTTAAGGGGGGGTAAGGTGGCACGGTCCTGGAGGACAGGGGGGCTTTAGGCGGGAGGAGGACCAGCTGCTGCGCTAGACGGGCACACAGGAATTAAGCGGTGCGTTAGGTTCTCTGTCTGCGCCCACTGTACCAGACGCCCCACTTGGCAGCGGTGGGGTGTCATGGGCCCTGCTGCCCCCCATTAATGGCCTTGGCTTGGGGGGCACATCTATGGGGCCTGCCTGAGATTGACATGCAGATCCTAGATACGTGTCTGGGACAGGGAGCGGGAACAAGGAGGAAGAAAAGCTGCGGCAAAGGTGGCCACTCAGCAGGGAGCAGTGGAGGCCCTGCTCACCGACTGGGGTGTTAGCTTTGGGGCCGGCTGGTGGTCAGGAAGCTGCGGGCGGTAGGGCCACGTGGATAGAGCAAGCACAGGCTGGAGAAAAGTGCACCCTTGACATGGGGAGAAGCTCAAAGCTGCTCAAATGGGGCACAGGCATCCCTCAAGATCATTAGGAGGAAGGGAATGTGTGAGCCACCTAGTTTCCCCTCATAGAAAGCCACACTGGCCACCTCTCAGCCCACTCATCATGTCCTTAACGGGAGCCAGGACAGCAGGCGTTCCAGGAACTCTGTGCAGGATCAGGGTGTGGGGACAGAACAGCCTTCAGCTGAAGTCTTGACTCCTCCCCTTGTCCTTGGTCAATCCCATGGTTTCTCGAGGCACCATGAAAGCTCTGCTCCCCAGACCAGACTCCCCAGGGCCAGTCACCTCAGGGCCCAGAACCTTGGTCACTTCTAGACCCTTTGGCCAGGGTTGAAGAGCAGATGTTGGTGACCAGGACACCACTTCAGGTTCTATGACCTCCCCTTCTCCAGAAGGCCTAGAGCACACCTGCCAAGGGCACCACCTAGCCACACAGTGGCCTCTGCATCTGGGGAGACACAGCACTCGGTAAACTGAGAGCACATATGGGAAGGGGAGAGGTGGATCGAGGGAAGAGCCAGGAGTCTCTTTCCTGACTGAGAAAGCCTTTTTACACACAAATACTTGCAGGCACTGGCAGGTGAGCGCGCGCACGCACGCACACACACACGCACACACGCACACACATCCATCCTACCATTCCATGGTGTTACTTTTTTTCCCACTGGACAGCAAAGTCCCAATTCCCAAGTCCCGTGTTCTGGCAAAGGTCCCTCTAAGGTGAACAGTGGCAATGATTTGGGGACAAAGGCAGCGGCCTCAGGGTGGGTTAGAGGGCCCCATTCTGCCTTGCCCCAGCAAGCAATCTAAGCACCAACTAAACCATAGCCTTGGCCTCTTGGCTCAGAGGCCTGAAAAACCTGTTCTTAACCCACCCAATCTCAGAGAAAGCTGAATAGCAGCGTCATTCCAGATTTATGAGTGAGTTAGAGATCCTCCTCCTGCCTCAGGCCTTCCTCACAGCACCTTCCGAGCCCTGTGCTGCTCATGGGACAGGAGGACACACCACTGGCCCTCAGCTACCATGCCTGACACCTGGATTTCCTACGGACTCCCTGATGGTGCTGCTGGACCCTGAGCCTCAAGGGGCAGTGAGACTGGCTTCCATGGCCTCACCTGCTACCTGCTTGCTGCGCTGGGAGGCTTCAGAGGCCAGGGCGTAGGAGATGTTGATGATGCGCTCCTGCTCCTGCAGCTGCAAGTCCAGGTCAGCCACACTGTTCCGGTCCTGGCCTGAGGTCGGCTGCAGGTTGCACATGCTGCAGGAGGGCCAGAAAGCAGGCTGTGGGCCTTCGCCAACCCTTATATCCACCTCCAGGGGAGGAGGATCTCCCTGGAGAATCTTATCTTTTTAGGGGTTATCAGACCAAAATTGTGTACTTTCTCACTACACAAAGGTATAGGTACTTCTTTACAGATACTCAAATAATCACAGCTTTGTTCTTCCTTTGGGGGGATCACAGACCTCAAGATAAGAGCTCCAGCTTTGGGCTCCTGTTAAATCCAGATGGGAACTTAGCTCCAAAAGGGAAGCCCTCAAATACCACGTTCATGTTTCTGAAGCTATGGAGGCTGAGGTGACAGGAAAGCTACTTCTAAGGGCCCTGTCATGGCATCCCGGGAAATGGGCAAGGCCCCTGGCTCCTCAGGACGAGGTGGGGCCCCTGGCTCTGGTCTGTGGGTCTGTGTGAAGGAACACGATCCCTAACACTGAGAGCCCCAACTGTGTCCACTTTACCACCATACTTGACTCCACTCTCCACATTGCCAGGGTAACGGGATGAGCCTTCTACAGGTATTTCAGCACTTCCCAGTAACCGAGGCAAGCTTCCTCACTGGCGATGTGCCAAGTATCAACCTGCCCCTTCCAATGAAGAGCCCTGGCAGAACATGCCCCCGAGCCAACTTGGCCCAGGGCACACTGCAGAGACAGCCCCGGGGTCGGCCTGGCGGGCTGTCAGGACTGGGGCAGCATGAGTGCAGACCTGGACCGGGCGAGGATGTTGCGGATCTTCTCGGCTTTGCGATACCGCGCTTGCAGCTCCTCCAGGCTGGGCGGCTCTTCGGGATCCTGCTCCACGTAACGCTCGGGGATGGAGACCTTCTCTGGTTTGGACAGCTGAGGAGAGGACCAGGAGGTGATGGAGGGAGGTTCAGATGTCTGGGTGTGGAACCTGGTCCTCCACCCTGATCCCCACACCATGAGGAAGCACACGTGACCCACTGAGGGTACCGTATTTTTCGCTCCATAAGACGCACCTGACCTGCCTGGACCCGTTCTCCTTCCATGCAGTCCCTGCTTTCTAATCTGGCTGCAGGCTTCCCCACGGCATCATTAAGGTCCCCAACGTGCACTCTTCTTTGCAGTATTCGCTCCATAAGATGCACACACTTCTCCCTCCACTTTTTTGGAGGGGAAAAGTGCTTCTTATGGAGCAAAAAAATACAGTACGCAACATGCTAAGATCACAGCGACCATCCACTGTGGACTGGGGATCTGATTCCGCAGCCCATGTTCTTACCACTATACCAGAGGGAAAGGAAGGGGGAGGCAAAACTACTGGACTAGAGGCCCTCAAGATAGAAGTGATCATCCTTCAGACCTCCCTCAATGAGATCTGATCCTCGCCAGTCCCTCCAGCCACACTGACCCCACCGTGTGGCCTCTGGCCCCGCTCTCTCCTCTGCCTGGGATGCCCTTTCTTTGCCTCACTGACTCTTCCTCATCTTTCCAATGCCACATCCAGAAGCCTTCCCTGACCACGCCCTCCCAACCTGCCGGTTATTCCCTCCTATTTTATTTGTCTCTCCACTGTCTGTGCAAGGACCTGGCACTTAGTAGCCCTTCAGCAAGTGCTCCTTGGATGGGTAGGTGGATGAGTGGGTGAGTATGTGTGTGGACAGAGGGATGGCTGAGTGGATGGCTAGGTGGCTGCACATAAGAAAGCAACAGTGCTCGCCATTCCTACAAAAGCTCTTTTGAAAGCAATCCTAATCTATTGCTTTCTGGAGGAAAATGACCCCAAATCTTCCCCATCAGTCTCTCACACGAACCCAGCAGCAACTTCAGCTTGGTGAAACCTCACTTGGGCTAAGAATGCTGAAAGCAACTTTTGCATAGCCCAGGGAATATTTTTCTCCTTGAACTAGAACAGCACATTAAAATGGGGTTGGTTGAAGCTTCTAAAAACAAGCTAAATCCAATCCCAGCGCAAATCTAGACTTGAATTTAAACCTAAGCAGCCCTTTCATTCTAGTGAAAGTTGGAAAGAAATAAACTCTTTTCTGTTGTTTCCAATGAGGGCAGATCCAGAGGAAGGAAGTCGATTACATTGTAGCAGGAGGGATTTAGGTTAGTGATAAGGAAGGACTTTTTTCCCTCTGGCTGGCAGGGCAATTAGGACACCATAGAACTCACTTTCACTGCCAACGGAGCATGCAGAACCTTCTTTTGTGAATCTGAGAAAGCACAGACCTTTGGCTACTTTGGAGGTGCCAAAGGGAAAAGGTCTGAGGGCGTGGAACTCATTTCATCAACCTCTTTGAGCCTCAGCAGACCCCAGAACTCGTCTTCCATAGGTGTCAATTTGCCCACACACTGCTAAACTTATCCTTCATGTGCTGAGAGCATGTCCTCTCATGCAGTTTCAGGGCAGGCAAGTCCCCATACAAATAATTTTGGGATATCTGTGGGTCACTGTGTGTTTCACTCAACAGTCAGTACTCAGTAAATATTTACAGAGCACCTATTATGTGCAGGCCCAGTGCTAAGGGGACAAAAGTGAACCAGCCATTAGGCTCTGCTCTACTGAGCTTACAAATGACACACTATAGGCCGTAGAAGACCACCCTATGTCTTGAAGACACGGAGTCTGTCACACTGATTCCCTTTCTCTTCCCCTGGGTAGAGACAGTCCTAATTGGTAAAGGTTCAGGGATTACTTGCTTTCTTGGGCCTGCTAGTCATGATGCATTTGAGCCACCAGAGGGCGCCAAAAGAATTCAGACCAGAACTGTGCAGGTCTTCTAGCTTCTGCCGTGCCTGGGAATTTCACCCATGATTTTCAAATCTGTCCCCTCATTTTCCCTCGGTCTGACTGCCCAAGTAAGCCTGACTGAGCCAGTTGCCAACCCCGGGTTTCTCAGGGAACATTTCCGAACAATAACTACTTCATCACATGCCTACTGTGTGCCAGGCCCAGCGCTCATGGCCTTCTTCTGATCACTGCTAATTATCCGGACAACACAGAGTTCCTTAATCTTTATCATAACTCACTTTACTGTCAAGAAAGCGGAGGTACAGAGAAGTTAAGTAACTTGTCCCGAATTACAGAGGGATATAGATTTAAATTTGCATCAAAATATTGGGTTTTTATTGGCTCAAGTTGCTATCCATCCTCTGTCCTGGGCCATGCTGAAGCTGAGCCTTGTCCCCACCCAGGACACTTCCCAGTGCCAGTGGGAGGGTGGGTCAGGCTGGGAGCCTTGCCTCCTGGGGGAGCACAGAGGAAGCCCCTGCTCTCACCTCTCTGCTGATGTCCAAGTCATAGTCTTGTGGTTCCAGGTCCAACTCAGTGACGGGAATGGCCTGCACTTTCAGCCAGCCACTCTCCTCCTTGTCCCTTCTTTCCCCTCGCACGACCCGGTCCAGCAACTGCAGGTCAAAGTCCTGCTCACGCTTCCACTGGCAACAGAACAAGAGGGTTAAATGTAGTCGCTTCCCAGCTGCTCCAGGTGCCTCACTGGCCCCCTTTGGATGGGTCCTGGGGTCCTTGGAAAGATAAGACTATGACTCATTAAGGAACAGTTGTGTGACCATGGACCTCTACTTCCTCACCTCTAAGATAAGGCAACTGTTTGATGACAGATAGAGTCCCTGCTGTGCGCTACAATGCTCTGTGTAATGGGAGAATGTGGCCTCTGACCCTGATGAACAGCTGATTCCAGACGGCTGGTTTCTCTGATTCAGGTTCCCTCAAGCGTTCTGACAGGCATCCCCAGGGCACAGGTCAAAGACCCATGACTTTAGGCTTACAATGGTCCCCAGGGCTGCAGAAGGCTCCCAGGTCCAAGAGGGTGACCCTACAACAGAACCTGGGACAGAGCTTCAGAGGGATTTGCCCCTTCAGCTGCCCCTGGTTCAGAAGCCATACATCCCAGCTCAGAAATAATGGAAAAGACAAGTGCTCTGAGCCCCTGGTGAGCAAGTGGAACAGTCAAGAGCCTCTCTAATGGGTACTCCTAAAAGAATGCATTTAGGGGTGTGGGTACTGAGCCCACAGAGGGGCTGGGGGGTGGGGTCCAAGCAGGAGCAGCTTAGGGCCAGTGAGGCAGATAAACTGCTGTGTAGCTATTTGGGACAGATGTTTTAAGTTAGGGGGAAAAAACCCACAAAGCCATGTATAATTAAAATGCTAAACCAAATGGGATGTTTCGAAGGCTTTAATTACTCAGTATCAACCTTTCAACCAATGTCCCCTCACAGAGGGAACATCTAACCAGCCAATGTTAGATCCAAGCACAACAGAGGCTCTGCAGCCACCTTCCCAATCACCTGGCCTGCAGACTCAGAGGCCTTTGCTGCCAAGCAGGTTTTGAGAGGGGGTAACAGGCTCAAAGCCTCTCTTCTTGTGAGCAGAAGCCATGCAGATGCTTCTCCATTCCAGGTCACCCCTTACTCCCACCCCATCCACCCCACAGAGCCCCAAGCGGTCACGACTGTCTCTGATGACCCCTCAAGTCCCCCCAAAACTCCAGACCAATAGCCATATCAGCCCATTTCACCCATTCATGCACAAGCTCTCGATACTGATTCCAAATCAATATAATCGCTCTGAGGTGATGGTTTCTATCACAGTATGAAAGGACTAGGCAGTTGACAATTTAGGCATGAAAAATTAATTTAATGATTTACAAAAAAAAACAACATTTTTCTTAAACGCTCACAAGTGCCCCAGAAAGGGACAAGTCCTCATTTAAACCCAGCCTGATTGTTTCCACAAACAGAAAACGTTCACTAGGCTCTACGGTATATCCTGGGGAAGAACCACGCCAATCCATTGTCATTAAGCAACACGTTTATTGGCGCTGATACAGAGACTTACACAAGTCTTTTTTAAAGAGAAAAATTACAAGGTATTCAAGTTACGATTTTGAGATAATATTCCTACATTTGAGACATCAGGTTGTAAAAAGTTAGTGTTACCCCACACGACATTATCTTATAAAGGTTAGAAATTACTGGCTTTGCAGCTTTTCAGGATATGAGTGTCCTGAATCTTACCCCTTTGGTGTCTGGGCTAACAGATGCAGAGAGGCCCCTTGATACAGAACATACCTTGCTACCTGTTGAAGTTATTAAATACTAGAAACACAAGAAGTTTTCCATAAGAAATTGTGCAATGGGACTGGAGGAATTAAAAACAAACCACCTTAGACATGGTAGAATTTATTCAAATGTACAATCGCTAAAGTCTGTGTCTACTGTCCAGATGTAAGGCATGGACTTTGACAAATTCATAATGCCCAGACCTCTGCCAATGACCACCGCCCTCAGGCAGCAGGTTGGCGCAGTCCTGAGGGGTGGCTTTGGGGATGAGTGAATTATGAGTCAGTAGGCCTGCATGAAGCGGGTAGCAGAAAAGTGAGTCACACGTGGGAGTGCTCGCTATGCTATGGAGACAACAGCTGCTATTATAAGCCTGGTAACAAAGAGCACAGGCCAGTTAAGAGAATGTTCAATGCAAATTAGAAGCTTCTGTAAACACAATCAGGCAGGATTAGAGAGGCAATGAGCGATAACACTAAAAGCAAAAGAGCTTGTGCAATGAATTAGGGAAAGAACAGTCAGTCTAGAGGGCTAGGGACACTCTTGATTTCAAACAACAGGGAGAAGTCAAATGGGGTGTTTCCAAAAGGGACTTAAGGCCACTGTGGGCAGGGTGCCATGCCAGGAAGCACCACCAGGGGGCAGAACACACGCCCTGGCTCTCCTGTGGCACCATGAGGCCTGTCAGCACCACACGCTGTGGGAGACCACAGCCCTGAGTAGTGGGACATGACCCACAGGGCATCTGCTTGGAAGTTTGGGAGGCTGGTTGGCTTGTGCTCCTCTGCATCAAATCATATCACCATCTTCCTCCTCCACGCTTCGAATCCTCGAACCCTGTACATATTCCCAAGTTCTTGATTCTGCTGAGAGACTGTATACCTACAGAGGCCTCTTTCAAGCTCAGCTCAGAGAACGAACTTTGGGCACTTTCTCAGGCTCCTATGCTCCTGCCATGACATCCTCATTCCTGTTCTGGTTCCAGGTCACCCTCTGACCAGGTCACAGGTGTGTCCTAGTTTGTTGGCAAAACAGCCCCATGGGGTGTTCTTTGAACCATCTCGGCCAACGGCCCACTCACTCTCTCAGCAGTGTACCGTGTGTGTGGGGGGGGAGCTCTGACCCCAGTCCCAGACCTGCCTGCCTGGACCCTCCTAACATACTGAGCCAAGATCTCCGGGGAGCGGCTGGCTGAGGTAGCGGGACGAGGCCAGACTCGTCCTCTCTCCTTGGCTCAGCGTCCTCTTGCGCTCCCGGACCAGCGCCTTCTGGTGCCGCTTCATGCGCTCCAGCTGCTCCTCCGCGCTCATCCTGCCCCGCTGGTGGTCCCCTGAGTACAGGCGCTCCAAGGCACTCTTGGGTCTCTGAGAAGGAAGAGGGTGAGAAACAGAGCAGCTGGGCTGGGGACACAGAGGGCAGCCACCCTGGCTTCATTGCTGTCCTTTGTATGTGTGTCTCTTTGGTTCTCATATTTGCGTGTTCTCATTCTCTCTCTCCTTCGCGTAGGACTCCTTTCAGCCATAAAGAACCACTTCCTCTAAGCACACTCATGGGCATGATACGCCCGGCCCTCACAGGATCTCTGGGCAGCACCCATTCTGCAGACGCAGAAGCCGAGGAAGGGGGGTGGGGGAATGTCATCAGGAAACAGTAAGGGCAGTGAGCTCTTCTTGGTGGGCAATGGGGAAGACATCACTGAACACATGGTGACAGGGACCCTGGGCTCGGGGGCTGAGGTCACCTCAGAAGCCATCCCCAGGGCTCACAGGATCACCAGTCATCATCCACCTCAGAGCCCTTCCCTCTGCGGGAGAGGGAGCAGTGAACTTGAAAACTTCTCAAGGCCACTCACAGGGAAGGTCATCTTGCTGCTTTCGGCATTCAGACCCCTCCGGAGGGTGACGTAGGGAGCAATGGTGGACGACTGCTGGAGCCTTGATGTGGACCCTGAGAGCCCTTGGTGAGGAAAGAGAAATGTAAGTGTATCTATGGTGGGGTGGACAGGTCAACAGCCTCTCCCTAATCACTTCCCCTTCCGTGAGGGGACAAGTACCCAGCTAACAAGCTACTCTTCTTCCTCCCAAAGGACCTGAAAGAGCAGACCCCAGACAGAAGATGAGGGGCCAGCCCAGAGGTGCCCTCTGTCCCCAGGGGATGGGGGGGGACAATGTCCCTACAGATCTGTGCACTGCCCTAGCATTCCTTCCCATGCAGAAGACCCGGGCTGTTCACAGGTAGAAAGGATGGAGGGCTAGAAAGGCCCTCATCCCTTCTTTCTAATGAATTCTCAGGTACCCAACTCAGATGTCCTGCCTGTGTGAAGACCTTTTAAATGCCCCCGGTAAAATTAGTTATCCCCAGTATCCCTCAGTGTATTCACTGGTTACTGCACTGACCACAGCATCAACATACCTGTAACTAGACTGCAAATTCAATAATACCTGGTTGACTGACTGACAGAACAATGAATCAAGGGAAAGAGGGCAGCACAAAGCATTTACTGAGTACTTACTATGTAACAGGGCAGGCACTGTTATATAGATTTTGTCCCACTGGCCCTACAAAGTAAGCATTACTTGACTATTGTAGAGTTCCACGAGATAAGGTTCAGAGTGGTGAAGAGACTTGTCCATGGTCACATGGTGGGAGCATCACTGACCATGTGTTTCCCATGTCTGGGTCCTACAGCTTCAAGAAATCATCTCACTCTGAATGGCTGGTGGTACAGCCTGTGCTTTCTCCACTAGCAGAGATTCCTATCAGGGGTGGTCCCTGACAACTGGAAACGGAATCCCCGCTGACAGAGGACACCATTAGCATTTGGCACGTGGGAAAGAACAATAAATGCCTTGCAATGCCGAGGATTCTGAGCAACAAAGAACTGTCCTGCCCAAAATGTCACCAATACTGCGATTGATAAACACCTCTAAAACCATGCCGAATGAAGGGGACGGGGGCCATGGGTTGTTGTGAACCCCAACACAGCAAAAGGCAGAGCCCACACCCTACAGAAAACAGCTCAGGGCACGAGCCTAGACAGTGTGATGGGCTGGGAGTCACACAACCCCACAGGCGCCAGAAGCACGGCTGCGTGTGCTTCCACTTCCACACCTGGCTGATGGGAGAAAACACGTGACCTTCCACCTCAAGGAGCAGGCAGGAGACACAGATGAGGGAGCATGGTCTGCCTGCTCAGGGGCTCCAGGAGGCCCCCATGTGGAAAGGCCAGGACGTCCCCCTTTAAGATTTCTGAGAAAGTGTCTGGCTCTGGGGAAAATGGGGTATGGATGAGCCTAAGGGCCTAAGTCTGTTCCCATCTCACCTCGAAGAGACAGAGGACAATGAGAAGGAGGTCCACTTGAGGAGGAAAGGTGTTCGCTTACAGAAAGGACTCACTGGGTCTTAGAGTGACGCATACAGAAGAGGAATAACCCTGTGATGGCTAGAGGTGCCCAGCCTGAGGGAGTCACCCAATGTCGCAGCCTGCAGGGCGCAGTGGTTCTGGGATTGAATTCTGGCTCGTCACTTATTAGCTAATTGGCAAGTTACTTAATTTCTCTGAGCCCTTGTTTTCTTATCTCTAAAACAGACATACCAGTAATAATGGTATTTCCTTCTTTGGATTATTACGAATAGTAACTAAGTGAATATAAAGTTCTTAACACGACACAGTGCCAAGCTTGATAATAAATGCTCTTATTTCCAGGAAGAGATGTAATAAAGAGACAGAAGCTGGATGCGGGTCAGAGGACAGATGGACAGGCCGCTTTCCCTACAGAGCCTCCTTGTTGCCTATGTCACAGCTCAAAGCTGCAGGCAGAAGGGTGAGAGGTTGGCTGGGTTGGGGGTCCCCAGAAAGCCTCTGTGGAGAGAGTTGCCTTACCTCTGCCTGGCAGCGTCTGGTACCTGCTCTCAGGGCCCATGCGTCCCAGGGATGGCTGGGCCGTGTCCCCACTGAAAGTCGTCAGCTCTGGCTCACTGACGTATGACCGGAGCTCCACCTGTGGGCAGAGTCTGAGGCAGTCATGTCTGCCCAGCATCACCCCACCTACCCTCTCTCCACCCACAGGTGGACAACCCTGGGTCCTCCCTGCTCACCCGCGAGTCCCCGTTCACACACTGCCCCTGCTCCCGGTCTCGCTTCCTCTCGTCCGACTGCCGCTTGAGGCCCCTCACTGAAGTGTGCCGGATGATGGTGGCCTCCCTCGGCAGAGGGGGCACAGCTGGTGGCTGGTCCTCCGGGCTGTAGAGCTCAGGGAGTGGGGGCCTGGGAGGTGCCTCGTCTTCCTGCCCAGAAAAAGGACCAGAACAAGTGCCTGGTGAGAGGGAGCCAAAGGGAGGACACCAAGTGCCCCACCCTAGTGGTGCCCAGAGCAGGCCACCTCGGGCCTGCAGAGCACGAGTACTTTAGTCCAAAGATGCCAACATTTCCCCTGGTTGAGCTGTAAAGGGAGGTGCCTCTGACCCAACTCCATTCTTCCCTTTGATTCACACATTTTCCATTTACCGAAGTGTCCCCATGTCATGCTCTTACTCCGCTGACCTGGAGTGCAGTATAGGAGGAACAGGCCAGCAATGCTGCACTTACCGGTAGGTCTATGACAGCACCCCCACCCCCGCCAGAGCAAACATCTGTGCCCCGCTCCAGTGCTCAGATGGAGCGGCCCACTGTCCCCGCAGTCAGGGATCCCTCAGCAGGCTGAGCAAGGACGGTCTACTTCCTCCTGCCCTATCAGAAACGTTCCTCCTTCCTGGCTCAGGGGCTGAAGAGGCGGTCAGAATAGGCGACTTGGTGCCTGCCTCTGGGGATAATGACTATCACTATTTTCCTTGAAGCCCCCAGTCTACAACGCTCTCTGAGTACTGTAACTTCTCTCCATGTCAACAGCCCGGCTCCCGACAGCCATGGAGACAAGTACTCCTGGGACAAGTGACCATGGAGACTCCTAACCCCCTCCCCCACCTTTCTTAGTCTAACTTCACTTTGTTTTTCAGAATTTTGCAGAGTTCAGGAAAGGGTATACTGCAAGCTCACCTTACAAAGGTTTATCAGCCTTCTTCTAATGCAACATATTTCATTATTGTGTGAAAGCTAAGCTGCCTGCCCAAGATACCCACTGGCTCTCTGAGCACTAGTGGTTCCCAACACTGACAAGATCTCAGCATCACCACTTTCTAAAAAGCTCTTCAGAAAGATAACACAAAACACTGATTGCCTATGATTGCAGGGAACAGAATATCTGGAGACAGAGAGTGGGAGGGAGACACTTTATTATGTTTTTATCTTTTGATTTTGTACCCTTTGAAAATATTATCTAATACAATGTAAATGACATTAAATTCAAGAAAATAAGCCAAATAAAAATGAGAAATAAAAAAGAACTACAGTTTCATGCAGCTATGTGGATAAACTGCACAAACATAATGTTGAAGAAAATACGCACAATACAAAAGAATACAGTATAATATACAGGCAAAATTAAAGTGTTTAGAGATGCAAACATGTATAGTGAAACAAACAAACAAAAAATGAAACAGACAAAAAAAACAAAAACAAGGAAGGCCCAAGGGCTTCTGGTTGCCACAAAGTTCTATTTCTTGTTGTGGGTGCTGGTCCAACACGAGTGGTCTCTTTATTATTATTTGTTAAACTATATATTTATGTTTTATGTCCATTTCAGGATGAATACCATTATTTCACAAATATAAAACAAGCAAACAGTAATACAAAAGATGGTGAAACTGGTGAACACATACGTTACAGGAGGGAAGAGGAGATCCTGTGACCCTGATGCTGACCCGGGTTGGAAAGCCCTGAGCCATGGAACTGTCCGTTCAGAGCTGCTTGTTGTGCACAAGGGGAAACTGAGGAGGCTCAGAGGCAGCATGGGCCTTGTCCAAGGACCCAGGGAGAGAACAAGGGCTGAAATCGGGAGGCCCAGCCCTCCCCTTCCCCCTGCTCCTCATTTTGGCTGGAGGCATCCTGCCTTAAGTCATCAGCCATCGGCCTCAGCCATTTCTACTTGTGTTTTGTTATTTCTACCTCGCGTTTTGTGGCTGGTGCTCTGTGTCTCTTAGGTCTGGGATTGGGAAGGAGATCTCAAGATGAAGAAATTCACAACGACTCTAGGTTCGGGCACCTGTCTTCCAGCTCTGACCCTAGGCTGAGGCTGGAAGCAGGCGGATGATGAAGACTGGGATGTGGGAGAGTGTGTTTTAAGCCAGTGCTGTGCCCCAACCTCATCAGAGGTCCTAGGCACATACGGTACCCAGGCAAAGCTCCTCCAAGCCTCTGATGGCAAAATCCTGGAGGTCTCCCTTCCAAGTTCCCCTCTACTGTGGCCTCCCTGGCACTTGGACCAGATCCTTCATATTCTCCAGCCAAGGCTGGCCTGGCCCTGGAGATATGAGCTATCATAGTACTGGATTACATCTTCTGTTTCCTAAAAGTCTACTGTGTTCCCAGATTCTGCAAAATGCTTGCCCCCACCCTATGCCAGGCAAGCCAAGGTGTTGGCCCAGGCAGCCACATAGGTCACAGACCTACCTGACCCAAGGACCTGGGCTGAACATCCAATTAGATGGCAGACAGCATAGAGGGTGGTCAGGAGATGTGGATTGGATCCACTAACTAATGTGGAGACCTTAAGCAAATTTTAAGAACTTTGGATGAGGATGAGGATACTGACCTTGCTGTCTATTCTCAAGGTTACTGTGAAGATCAAATGTATCCTTCAACCCAGTGAAGTGCTTAACTATAGGTGAAAATAAGGATACTCTTCCACTGGGATGACTCCCATTGCCCACAGGCAGATATAATTGCAGGTTTGCAAGGAGCAGCCACATACTTCTCTGCACGGTGCAGATCCCAAATTCTACGTACTCAGCATAGTTACTTCCTCTGGCTGGGCCTCACTTTTCCCAACTGCAGAATGGGAGTGTTGGACTAGATCACCTCTTAAGGGCCCCTCTAATTCTGGGAGTTTGAGGCCCAATAGCAGAACACTATTCCTTAACTTCTAGTGGCTCAGGACTCAGGCTGATTCTATCTCCCCAAGTTTCCCCAAAAGCTTCTCTCTCTCGAGAAGCTAACCTGAGGACAGAGAGGGACAATCATCTGTCAGAGAGGAAATAGCACTCAGTTCCTGGTCATCAATACTTACAACTTTGGGCTTTGTCTTGGTTGGTGACTGAAGAGGGGACGTCACCTTCCGCAGCTGGGGTGGGTGAGGTCGGTAGGGCACGTATGTTTGCAGCTGGGGGAAGAGTCGAACCTCCAGGGGGGTCCGCACAGGGCTGGTAGGAGGGCTGGGCTGTGGGGGCAGCTTGCTTTCAGAAGTCAAGAGTGAAGGCACAGGCGGGTGAGGAAACAAAGGCACTGTTTTTCTCTCTAAGGGGCATGGAGGGAAACAAAGGACAGGATGGAACAGAGGCTCTCTTCCTCAGAGGATAAGAGGAGTGTCTTACACCATGAAGATCCGACCTCCCCAACAGCCATCCCACCCACCTGGGTGCTGGCCTCCAGGAAGACAGCCCACTTACCTGGATTTTTGACTGATTCCACCAGGAATCTGAAGTTCTCTTTATTTGCACTCAGGCCTGCAATGACATCTTCAATCCTCCAGAGATCCTTCTGTATTTGTGATTTCTCCTGAGGAAGATGAGGTGGGGTTTCGTTTCCTTCTTAATCTCCTTACCAGAAGTTTCTTCTTAGGACTTATGCTATCATTTCAGACAAGGCCCTCACTCCGGGGTGGGGATGGGGGTGGGAGGAGACAGCAGTGCCCTGGGAAAGCCCACCAGGGCTAGAGCCAAGCCTGCTTCACAGCTTTGTAGGGAAGTGTAGACATGGAAGATGCCCAAGGCCCGGAAGAAAAATTTCAGAGGCACTCTCATCAGTCCAACCTCCTTATTTCCACCGAAAACAGACTGCCTTAAATACTGTACAATTCCACTTATATGAGGTACCCTGAGTAAGCAAATTCAGAGCAAGAAAGTAGAGGGTGATTGCCAGAGGCTGCGGAGAGGGGAGGAATGGGAATTATTGTTTCATGGGTACAGAGTTCCAGTTCTGCAAGATAAAGAGCTGTGGCGATGTGTGTACAACAATGTGAACACACTCAACACTGTCAAACTGTACACTTAAAAATGGCTAAGGTGGTACATTTTTAAAGAATAGACCATCTTAGGCAACCATGACAGAAGGAAAGAAAAGGCAAGGACTAGAGGTTACGCTATCTCTCGAACATTTTAACAGACAGCTAAACCCTGGGATTTGAACTTCAGTTAAGAGGACTCTGGGCAGTAGAAATTATTTGGTAATAAAAAGGAATGAAGTACTGATAAATAAGGCATTGTGAATACACCTTGAAAACCCTATGCTAGGTGAAAGCAGCTTTCATTTATATGAAATATACAGAATAGGAAAATCCATAAAGACAGAACGTAGACAGGTGCTTAGCTAGCACAGGGGTAGGGAGTTGGGGAGGTGATGGGGCGTGACAATTAATAGACAGGGTTTCTTTTTGGAGACAATGAAAATGTTACAAAATTCACTATGGATAATTGCACAATTCTGTGACTATTCTAAAAACAACTGAATTGTATACTTTAAAAGGGTGGATTGTATGGCATGTGAATTGTATGATAAAGCTAGTTTTTTATTTTATTTTATTTTTTAATTTTTAAGTAATGGGGAAAGAGCCAGGCTACACGACTACATGCATACTCTGATAAATTACAGCCGAAGTCGGCTAGGAAGAGGCCCTAGAAAGAGGTGAGCAGGGTATGTCGTGATTAAGGAACTAGGGACATATTTTAAAGATTTATTTTTTATTGTTTTTTGATAGAGAAACAGACAGAGAGAAACAGAGAGAAGAGGGAGGGCCCAGAGCAGTCTCCATAGTTGACAGCATTAGTTTTCCACATAGTTTCACTCCACAGGTGGGCACAGGGCTGCGCAGGGCAGGAACTGGGCCGGGAGCCTCCCGCATAGACCCCGGCAAGAACTGAACTGGGGGCACACCCCAGTTCAGCATATGGGTCCGCATGGGCCGGGGCCGGGATTCGATTCTCGAGCTCCAGGGCTGCAAAGTGAGCACTTAACCCGCTGAGCCATCCCAGCTTCCCCGATTGTGGGCATATTTTAATCGAGTTGCTTAAACATGAAATATATCTTTTCAATTTTTAAATTACCATGGGGGAAGATAGTCTTAGTCCTTCCCTATGGATTTAAAAGGAAGGCTTCACATTCCCTATGGATTTAAAAAGAAAGCCTTCCTTTTTTCAAGGCACCCAGCCACCCTCAATTGGAAGAGTTCTCGCATGTGTGATACTTTTGAACACGTCCAATTCTACAATTAAACTATGCACTCCCTGATACAGTGCCCCTCCCACAGGGCCAGGTACGCAGCAGATTCTTAGTACACGTATGTTGAATGAATAAAGGGCCAAGCAGTGGTCTGAGGCCTCCCTCCTAGGGGGGGTTCACACTCTCATACTCTCCCCACCCTTCCAAAACCAACACACATCCTCAGGACTGACGACCTTGATGCTCAGCTCCTCACTGAAGTACAAGTGTCGTAAAACAGACCTATTATTGAGCCCAGAGTATAAGCTAACAGGATTACTGTGAGAGCTGAGGTCCCCAGGCAGAGTGCTGGGAACAGGTAAAGGAGGAACACGGGATGAAAATCAACTCTCTTCTCCTATGGCAGTCTGCCTGGCACCTTCTACCTGTCAGTTCACAGCCCTCCCCCACTTTTCCTGTCACCCCACATGCGAGAGAAAAGCAGTGAGGAACAAAGGCCAGAGAGCTTCTATCTTTCTCCAAGGGGGATGGAATTTCAGAACTTAATGACAAGGTGAAGGAAGCTTTGGGGGAACAAGGAGGTGGGGTTTCATTCCTCTGTCCTCACACCATGCTGGGCAGGAAGGCTCCTGTGTACTACACCCAGCAAGGGCTTGAACTCACTATCCCGAACTAGGGACAGCTACAGGTAGCCTCACCTATCACTGCTTCTCACACAGTGACCTGGATGTTCTTTTTTCCTTTGTCTTCCTCGCCCAGGTGGTTATGAAAATCTTCATAAATAAAGCTGCTCATCTTTACTTGAAAAGGCTATGAATTTTCTCACAGACAAAAGTGGCTAAAAGAGGCAAGTTTCCAGGCCCCACTATTGAGAATGCATGTAGGGGGCTGCAAGCATATCTCCAGCGTTAATGATTTATTCAGGACTCTAACAGCTTGCCTGGCCTAGAATTACACCAAAGAAGTTAGCACAGAGCCTGCTTAAAGAAGGGCTTTATGAGCTTCCCAGGTCATTGTAGCATTCAGAAAAAGTACGAGCAATGCCACCAAGCTGGGTGGAAATCAAGCTGCAGAAACCAGGCTTCAAACTGGCCTGTCTCCTAGTAACTTACAGGGCTAAGCTCTCCAGGGAGTCTGTGACAAAACCTGAACGTTGCACCCATTTGTTTTTTTATTTTGTTTGTTTTTGGTTTTTTTGTAAGGGAAAAGAGGTTTCTGGGCCTGCTATATATGAAATCATCATGAAATAAGGCACAGTGGAAATACAAATAGTCAATAATCATATGCAAATATGTTTAACCTACTAGTAATTAAATGTAAATTAAAAGAAGATGTTCTTTTTCAGCAGGTAGACATGCAAAAACTAAAAAAGACTGATAATATCAAGTGCTGGAGAGGATGTGTGTAGACAGGTTCAATTTTCTGTCTCTGAGGGTGGAAGGGCAAATGAGTAGAGCCTTTTAGAGGGTGATCTGGCACTATCTGTGAACATTGTCCTCCACCCACCAGATCCACTCCTAGACACCTATCTTACATAAATGCTAATAAATGAGCTAGAAAAGGGGGCTACATAGATGCTCACTGTGTCACCATTTATAAAAGCAAAACACTACAAATAACTTAAATGCCCATCAGAAGAGGAATGACTAAATTAAGTATGGAAAATCCAGACTATGAAATTCTATATAGCAGCTAAGAACAAATTTGATTTAATTTACTTAGACCAACCAATGTCCAGTATAACTTTCTGAGATTGGACATCTGTGCTGTCCAATATAGTAGCCAGTAGGCACATGTCTGCTGAACAGTTGATATGATTCCAGTGTGACTAAGAAATATATTGTTAAAATTAGGTAACTGTAACTGATTTAAATTTTAAAAGCTACCATATTAGGCAGCATAAACTAAGGTGTATTTTTCCTGGAAAAATTTCTATACCATAAGGTTATGACAAAAAATGAGTTACTGAACAATGTATAAGTATGATTCCTCTTTAAGTTAAACCCAATTCCCCCGCCCCCAAAATAAATTATATAATTCTATGTGCACATGTTTGCAAATGCAGAAAATAGCCAAAAAAGGCAATGCTGCAAATTGACGGCCCTCATCACATATAAAGGGAAGGTGGTGGTCTGGGGCAGAGAGGGGAAGGAGGAAAGAGGCTTTATATTTTGCTTCTCATTGTTTGGCTTTTTCAGAGAGATGCATTCATGTGTTATTTGTATAATTATAGAAATACAAGGAATAAAAAGCTTAAAAAATTACTGCTAAAATTAATGTGGGTCACTGAAGTCTAAGAAGATAGGTGTGACAGGACAGGACAGTTTAAGAAACTAGTAAGTAGAAATAATCATTTGAAGAACTTTGTCAACAATATTCACAGAGTATTTTCAAGGCACCACATTAAGTACTGGGGGATACAAAACACAATAGGAAAATGTTAGCCAGCTTCAATGAAAGCAAATTATCAGAAAAAATTAACAGCAGCAGGAGATAAATGAATTCTGAGGAACCTAGCAGGTCAGTCCTGAGCCACAGGCAAGAGTCTCCCGAGCAAGGCCTAGACCTAGCTCTCCGGAAACAGCTCTCTGGAAACAGCTCACAGGGGTGGCGAACCTTTTGGCGATTGAGTGCCGAAGTTTATGAAATAAGAGTATACTCGCTCGACTCGTGTGCCAACCCATTGAGTGAGATAGAGGTATCGATTATTTTTATGTCTATAAGAGCATAAACAATAATTTTTTAAATGGTATTCACAGCTCCGCGTGCCGAAATAATTGCTCCATGTGCCACTTTGGGCACACATGCCATAGGTTCACCACCCCCGCTCTAGAACCATCTTTCTGGAACCAGCTGTGAATGGTGAGAGAAGGCATAGCAAGGCCTGGGAAAAGTTTCCTCGTCCCAAATTCCCATCACTTTTCTTCATTCATTAAATCACCTGAATGAAGAGCCTTGATTAAGTCTATAATAGACTCTCTCTCCGTTAACCAAAACTCAAACTGGCACTCTCAAGCAACCGAGAAAAACTTTTCTCGGTTGTTTGAGATTTTTGCCAGTTGCCTGAGAGTGATGACTGCTTGTGCTCTGGTTAATGGAAAGTTCACTTACATTTATCTGGCATCTACCAATCCCCACAGATGCTAGTTAACCGAGAGTCTTCTGTCAGTCATCAATTAGCAAACCTAGTACCAAAACTGGCCTAGCATGGTGCCTCATACATAAGGAGCTTCAATCAATGCTTACTGAATTCAAATAAATTCAATTTATGTCACAGCCCTGAAAGAGGAGATAAAGATAAAGTTGGGTTCAAAATTGGGTTATTTCCTGTTTTTAAAATGTTGGGGGGGGGGGGTGGAAGCCTGGTTGGGCACCACAAGGAGGGAACACTGGGCAGCTGGAAGACCCAATCTTTGGGTCTTCTCTTACCTTTGGGGGCAGAGGCAGCTGTCAATAGGGCAACCTGGTTTTTAAGGACACAAGAGGCAGGGCGTCAAGGCTGCCTTTCCTAAGTGGGGCAGGGGCCAATGCGATGGGTATCTCCTGGCCTGGCCTCCAGAAATGCTAATGATTGCTTAGAGCCTAGAGGAACCTCGATGGACCTGGCTTCACACTGCCTCCTCAGGTGAAGGCCTGATAACATCTATCCTCAGGAATCAGAGGAGGGAAGGGGGCAGGGCTTCCTGCTGCCGTCTGAGTGAGTGGCTAGGAACCCAAGATGGGCCAAGAACCAAGGAACCCAGATCACTCTCAAGTCTCTGTAAGGCTCTCAAGGTTGGTATTTGTCTCCTCTTGGAGCTATTTCCCCAAATGATCAGTAGTAAAACCCTAACAAAAATGCCTAAGAGCTTGTCTCTGAGAGCAGAGAGGCAAGGGACCTGGGGGAGGCTGTGCATCCTATCCTGGCTCAGAAGCAAGCCCCAAGGGCAAGCAGGCTAAGTCTCCAGTGCAGAAAAGGAAGGCCCTGGGTGGGGCTCATAGCCTCCATAGAAGAAATCAGAGCTCAGAAGGGATGAAGAGCCCTTTGGTCACCTGGAAAAAAAAGGCTCTTCTGTGCTGCTCCTGCAGGGTCTGCTTCAGCTGCTCCACATCGCTCTCCAACTTCAGATATTCATTCCAGGCATTCTCCATCTCCTGTTGGCCCAGAAAACACTTCTGATTCTTAGTTATCCCCTGCTCCCCCGCCTCCCAGAAGCCCCATGAGCACGTGTGCTCCTGACCACTACTGAGCCAGCAAGGGGAAGAGCGAAGGGGAGCCCCGGGGTCTTGCACAGGCCTGGCTGTCTCCTCATTCACATACACACCATGGCCACCTGCACTGTCCCCTCTTCCACCCTCAGGGATGCTCTGGTTCTCAGCACTGGCAAAAAGGGCCTGTACCACATCATGTGAACAAATAAAGTGGAAATTCTGGAGTCTTAGAATTGACTGCACACAGATCAGGAAATAGCCTCGCAGGCCGCTCTGAGAAATCTGGTCTATTGGCTGTCACTATAGCTTTCCAGGAGTCACTGATGGAAAGGACCCCAAAGCACTGGTAGATAGACATGGAACCCCTGAACAAGGAAGCTACTGTCAGGAGGCAGCCTAGAGAAGTTCTGCTACTCCAAGACTCTTGCCCTTGATCCCCAATGCAACGATAGCTTGGGAGATGAGAAAAGCAGCCCCCCGGTCAGCCCGTCCTGAGGGGGAAGTGTCAGCGGCCCTCCACACTTGCTACGCACAGTGGATTCTCTGGAGAGCTCCGCCCGGATATGGACCAGGTCCTCCTGCAGCAACCTCTGCTGGTAGGCAATCTTCTCGAGGTGCTGGGGCTGGTCTCGGTACTGCTCCATCTGTCTGTGCAGCACCTCCAGCACGGACTCTAGCTGGTCCTGCACGGGGCAACGGTCAAAGAGCAAGACGATGGCAAGACAGTCCCTGGAGGCCTCTCCATACCACGCCAAGAATTAAACAAACCTTCCAGATCTAATTGTGGCTCAAGGGGCCAGTATCCAGCTGGGGTCTGAGAGGCAGGGCCTCTGATTCCAGCTGACTCTTCCCATTCAATGGCCTGAGGCAAGTCACCTAACAGCTCTATGCCTCAGTTTTCTTATCTACAAAATGGGTACAAGGCCATCAACTTATAGGATAAATGATGAGGATAAATCAGAATTGATGAAAAACTCTTTAAGCTCTTAGGACAAAGAGCATGTTATAAAGCCCCAGCATCACAAATATGACATATTAAAATGCAGTAAAGAAAAAAATTCACACTGTCTAAGAGATCAAACATTGGTACCCTCACCATTCTTGTCCTAGCCTATTGCTACTTTCTCCAAGGAAGGCCCCCTCCCTGAGGTTCAGGGGACTGGGGCATCATGTACAAGCTAGTGGAGCCCTCTTCTCCTAGGCTCACTCATCTCACCAGGCCTCCACAGAGAGGAGGGCCAGAGCAGAATTGAGGGAGATGGAAGAGGGGGGCAGTGGAATAAGTAGGCTGAGGTCTCACTATAAGATTTCCTCCAGGTTCAGAAAGAAACCCCCCAAGAAGCACCCTTTAAACCCAAAGACATTGTTCTGGCTATGACTGAGAAAAGGCAAACCCCACTCCACCCAGCCTAAGATTATACAAAAGTGATGCATACTTTGTTCTCCTTAAGGGCTCGTATCTTGTCTTCCAAGTCCTGGAGGATCCTGTCTTGTTCACAGAAGACGCTCAGTTTGACCTGTAAGCAAAAACAGGTTGGAGAGGGCCTGGGATGATGAGAAAAGGGCTTGGCCTTGGAGTGCCATCAGAACCATCCAAACCCTGCCTGACGCCACCCACCCCAGGTCTGGGGGCAGCAGGCAGCCGAGGTGTCAGCCCGGCACTCGGTTCACTCACATCAGTGTCACTCTCAGCAATCTTCACTGGCTTCAAGCTTCGATCCTTAAGAAGGTCCCGGCCTGTCATCTGGGAGGTGAAGAAGTTGAGGAAGATTTAAGCACAGAGTTTGGAATCAGAACTCAGGAAGGAAAGTCTGTCCTGCGATGAATGGGTGTAGAAGTCTTGGCAGTGGCAGGTAGAATCATGGCATGGAAGGGACAAAAACCAGGTAGTATCTGCTTTATTTGTATGCCTATTTTATTTTAGGGAAAATCCAAAGTGATTTTAAGATCCTAGTACTTGTAAATTTCTCAAATTAAAGAAAATATTGATGTTCAAGTTATAGTATCATCAACTGTAGAAGCTTATGAGTGCAATATGACTCTTGGAAGATTTGTCACCAATTAGAGAGTTTTGCTATGGAACCTGGGGTCAAACACAAGAAGTCCATGACCCGTGTCCAGGGCAGTGTGGTGGGTGGACCAGAAAGAATAAGCAAATCTCCTGGGTACTGTCAAGCCTCAGTTTAAGGAAGCCTCTGAGTATGTAGCCCACCTCCTCATGAGTGAGGTCAGCCTTCTTCATTCTACACTATTTGGGAAGAGAATCTGGCCAAATGATGAAGGGACCTAGATAATTCCAACTGGGATTTTCAATTGATCCCTGAATAACTGAAGCTAGGTCATACTTGTATTACAAGTTACCCTGTCCTGTCAAGAAAGGAAACCACAAGCAGTAGACAAAAATTACCAAACTTACGAGCCAGTGGAATTTCCCATTTCCCATGCCTCCCCTGACCCAAAGTGGGCAACATGTTGCCTATCTGTCACTGACCCCTATGAAACTAAACCCAACTTTTTACCCCCTTTTTCATTTACCCCAAATCTCCTTCTTGCCAAAAACTGTGCAAGGGAGGGAGGACTTTTTCATAGATGTCCCCTCCACGGACAGCCCATGGTCAGGAGTAACCACGTTGCATATACCCCTTGTAGGGGAGGCCATCTTGCCGAATTCCATTTTGTAGATATGACCAAGGAAACGAGTGGTGTAGCTAGTTGTAGCTGAGATAGGCGGTATGCATACTATGCAGAGGGTCCCAGTGTGGCTGTACAGACAGTTGCTGGAGAGACGGTCCTCGCTTTCTCCCTACTCCATCTGGGTGGTCCAGTAAGTTTGTGAATGTGAATCAGAAACAGAAATATATTGGCAAAAATCCCCCTCAGAACTCAAGTCACCCACGTGCCCAACTGCCTGAAACTCCCTGATAATAATTATCAGCAATCCAAAGGTCAAGGCCAAGGGAGAATACCCTCTCTAAGCCTTGGCCAGAGAACTGAGTCTAGCTGAAGACTCACCCCACTCAATCCCGTGTTCCCTTTGGTCACACAGAGGCCCATGACCACTCTCTTATTTGTCTTGATAAAGTCAGCCCAGGACATATAAGGCCTTGTATACTAAAGAGCACCTGGCAAATGCTTATTGCATTGCAGGTAGGCCAAAGGGAAATATATGTAGGCCAGTGCTATAGAGTTCCTGGAAAAAACAGAACTCCAGCCAAATTCTGCTCTTCAAACTGACAGATTAAGTGTACATACACAAATACACACAGTCACGGAACACAATGACTATAGCAATAATCCACAAACAGGCTGAGGCTGTGCTGGCTCCAGCAAGGGTGGAGGTGGAGGGGGAAGGGTGAAGGAGGAGAGGGAAAGGGAAGGAAGAGAGTGGAGTTAATCCTGCTGAACCAAATAGGTAGGACTTGGGCCTTTAAGCTCAGGGGACCCCAGCAGGTAAAAGCAGAGAGGTCTTCAATGTGTCACAAGTCCTTCATCAAAGCAGAGGGCAATGGGTTTCCTTACCCTCCAAGGAGCTGACCCTGGCTTGTTTCCTAGGAAGAAATCATTTTCAAAATGAGATATGCTTTGGTGATTTTTTCTCCTAGCAAAACTCTTCCCCTTATTTCACTGAAGCCTTTTACAGATAATATCTTTTTGAAACTGAAATAGCAAGGAAGAGAATCTAATTAAGTGATGCCTCATTTCTCCAGCACCTTCAGGAAAGGAATGACGTACTCTACACATTTTGAGAAAGCCAAATGTTTTAAACTTCTTGATGGAAAGCTTACGAAAAGTATGTCCTTAACTACCTTCACAGAATACTGGATATAAATTAAATTCAACCTTCTTTTGGCTGAATCATAGTCATTATAAAAATCAGTAATAATTTCTTAGAAGCTAGTGTTTTAGGACTATTTGCCTCTAGATAAATGCTCCAAATTTCTGTGCTTTCATTTCTATTTTAGATTGACATATAATGTTTCTTTTCTTTCTCAGGATTTTAGCACTCATTCTTTTCTAAGAAGTAGCTTTCGTTTGTCCCGTTCTAAGGTGTTACGAGTTAGCAATTCAAACTCAGACTGAGTCTGTTAGGATTAGAAACTCAACACAGGGGACATACTTGTGCTTTCTCTATTCCCTTCCCCTAACTGGGCTGGGCTGGTGCTCTTCAAAAGGGATCCCCTCACGCTCCATGTCTCCTTCAGCTAAGGGCCTTAGTAGATCAGTTGTTTTTAAATGTATGTATTTATAACATATGTGTAGATATGTTATATATAAAGTTACCAGAAGACAGACAAATAGTAAATGCAAAATGGGGAAAAATTTGAGACATTTGAGACAGGCAAAAAGGAAATATATATATTCTTATAAATTATTTTAAAACATCCAAACAGGTAAAGGGACAGGGATATGAGTAAACAATTGACCACACAGAAAAAACAAAAAGCCAGTAATAGTATGAAAAAGTATTTTTCATTAGTAATAGAAGTAGAAAAATTAAATGTTAACAAGATACTGTTTTTCACTTTTCAAATTGACAAATATGTTTTAATACTAAAAATACCCAATACTAATGAAGACGTAAAGAAATGGATACTATTATAGAATCCTGGTGGGACTATAATTTAAGAAAAAGCTGTTGGAGGTTAATTTGGTTAAATGTATCAAAAACAATTCCATTTGTAGAAATTTAAGATAATAAAATCATTAGAGAGAAAAGCTTGTACACATGTAACTTCAGGAATGCATATGTTAGTGTTGCTTATCATAGAAAAAAATGGAAACTTCTAAGTATGTTATATATCATAATACTATAAATTTTTAATGGCACATTATACAACCTTTATAAATGATGTCAAAGAAAAATACTGAATGACCTGGAAAGATGTTCACAATGTTTTTTTTTACAATATTTTAAAATTGAAAAGAAATTACAAAATATAATAATACCCAATTTGGAATATATATATATAAAAAATACTATATTTAATTTTCACTTTTACTATGTACTCATACGTTCTGTCTTCTCTCACTAGATACTACCCTAATTAGGGGTGACAGTGAGGACTGTGACCTATTTTCTCCGTCTCCTCAAAGCCCAGGCAGGGCCCATCACATTGAGGACAGACGGGAAATGTCTAAATGTCTGCACAGTGAGTGTGTGAATGCAACAAAAGATGAGTGGGCTCTGCTCAGGGCCAAGATCCCCAGCTGTGGAGTAAAGGCCACAGGCTATAGTGAGTGGGCTCCGTGATGGAGGTTACACAGCCCAGAGGTTCTTTAAACTTCTTAATTTTGCTTTGTTCTAGACAGCCAAGGCTACTAAGACATAGCCACAAGTAGTGTATCACATCTAATTTTCCTTTTTAAATTGTGCTTTCTGTTGGCAAAGTAGAAATTCATTTAAAACATCTATTATGGGTCCCCAGCATCACAGTCACCAGAAAAAGTGAAAGTCAGCAGGCGCACATCCATTCAAAGTGTCTGCATCAGAAAGAAACTGAAGGCCACTGGGGCATTAGTCCCATCTACCACATTCCCTAGGCGCCTCTTCTGAGGACAGCACCTGCCTCCCTTGGAATGCAGCCAAAGCTAGCCACGTTTCAGGCTCTACTTCTGCATCAAAGGGGAAAAGGGGGGCCCCATTTTATTCTAGTCCAACTCCAGACATCAACACCCTGCCCTGAGGAAGAGCTACCCTAATCCTAGGGCCACGGTGGACTCTGAGGACACCCCAGCTCTTCCAAGGTGACCAGGAACTGCTGCTCCCTCCCAAGGAGCTCGTGCTTGACTACCAAGACCATGCCGGTCTCTGTCTAGGTCAGCCCTCACCATGGAGGCAGATGAGCAAGAATGGGAACACAACACAAGCTGGCAGCAAGCTAGGCAAGCCCCCCTCCCCCCTCCCCCACAGCAGCACAAAGAATGGAGTCACAGAGCACCACAGATGAGAGGCTCAGCCTGGTGCATCAGCCAAAACACTGAAGGGAGCTTCAATAGAAAGAAAAATAACCGAAATGACTTGCAGGATGCCTGGGGGTGGTCAGGCGAGCCCCTGGTTAAGCAAGTGATGGAGCCAGAAGCAATGGAATGGCCCCGCTTGGAGACACAGATCAGATCATCTTACGCTTCTCCTGGGCCGACAGCCCCGTGCTGACTTCTTCAGCACTTTGTAAAGCACGTTGATCAAAGGCTCATTATTTTTTATCTGTTCCAAACAAAAAAGGCAAATACAACAAAACGTAACAGGTGAGACATCAAACAACACTTGAAGGAGCCAGAATTTGGGAAACTGGTAAGGGGAACCTCAAGGAAGAGGCGTTGCTGTGCGAGTCAATGACTGGGTCTCAGGGCCTGCATGGCTTTGCAGCTGCCAGGGCTTTCCGGAGGTCAGTGCCCTCGTTCATAGAGCGGGGTTAATCAGCTCTGCCTGCAGAATCTGTGCAGGCTGGTCTACGTGAGAGTGCCAAGTTCAGTGCCCATCTCCTCCCAGGTTCTGCTGCGGAAGGCAAGAGGGAACTCTGCTCCTTCCTTCATCCTCCCTCATCACCAGATCTTTACTTTAGAGTGGTGCCATCATTAGGCCCTCACGGCCTCGTCTCCACACCTGGTTGCAGCTAAATAATTATGTCTTACCAATGAGCCCACATGCTTACACCTCCTTTGAGGGAAGACTGACCTGCTAACACAGTGCATCTTAATGTTGACTTGAACACTGGAATCATTCAGGAGCTTTAACAAATACCGATGCCCAACTCCGAGACTCAGATAGATTGGTCTAGGGTGGGACCTGGGCATCTGGATTCCTAAAAGCCTTCCTGGGAAACTCAAATGTGCAACCAGGATTGGGAACCACAACCCTAAAACAGCGGTTCTCAAACTTTAGAGTGCTTCAGAATCACCCGGAGGGCTTGTTAATATACAGATGTGTTGCACCCCACCCCCCAGATTCTCACCGAGCAGGTCTGGGATGCGACTCAAGATTTTGCATTTCTAGAAAATTCCCAGGTATTGCTGATTCACATCACACTTTGAGAATAACAGCTTTAAAACAAGGTTTCACAACCATGGCTACACATTAGAAACACCTAGGGTTTATTTGTTTTGTTTAAGAGTAATGCCTTAGTGTTATCAATTAAATCAAGGTCTCTAAGAGGTACCACACAAGCATCTATATTCAATTAAAAAGTTCCTTTGGTTGTTCTAGTTCATGGCCAGAATTAATCATCTCTGCTCTAGAACAACAGACCTCAAACTTTAGTGTACACAAGAGTCACTCCAAAGCTTGATTTAAAGAATGCAGGGGGAAGCTGGGATGGCTCAGTGGGTTAAGCGCTCACTTTGCAGCCCCAGGGACCGAGGATAAAATCCCGATCCCGGCCTGTGTGGACCCATATGCTGAACTAGGGAGTGCCCCCAGTTCGGTTCTCACCAGGGTGAGACCCAAGCCCACTGCCTGCCCTGTGCAGCTCCATGCTCACCTGTGGAATAAAACTATGTGGAAAAACCGATGATGTGTAACTATGGAGACTGCTCTGGGCCCTCCTCCTTCTCTCTGTCTCTCTCTCTGTATCTCTCTCTCTCTCTCTCTCTCTCTCTCTCTCTCTCTCTCTCCCTCTGTCAAAAACAATAAAAATAAATCTTAAAAAAAAAAAGAATGCAGAATTCTGGGCATCATCTCCAGAGGTTCTAATTGAACAGAACCCTCCAGATCTGTAATTTTTTAAATCAGACTTCCAGGTAATCCTTAAGTAAGTGGTCTCCCAGACCACAATTTAAAAAACTTTGTTCCAGAAGCAGACTTTGGAAACAGACCCTGAATAGAGAGGACCCATCCCAGGCTCAAACAGGAAGAGTCTGGAAGCTGGGAACCTATCGTCACCGATGACACAGCCCTCACTAGGGGCTAACGCCTCTCTGGGGTTCACTGCAACCTGTTCTGCCTACAAAGGTGCCAACCTGAGCAGCTTGCAGAGACCCTCCCCTCCCCCTACCCATCCTAGCTGTGCTTCACAACTGCATAAAGACAACTCAAGCTGTCAACAAAAGCGAAGCCCCGCACACCCTCTTCAGACCTAGCCAAGGAGCAGAGTCCTAAAGAGGAGAAATTCAGTGCCAGAAGTACAATTCAGTGGCTATCCTGTTAGCGTGGGCGAAGTACATGGTGCAGGAAGAAAGAAGGCAGGTATGGAGTTAGTCACTGGGTTCAAATCCCAGCTGCATAACTTTGCATACTTAACCTCTCTGATCCTTGGGGTCCTGGCTAGTAAGGTGGGGATAATAATTCCTATTGCGCAAGGATGCTGAGAAGAGTAGATAACAAACATCAAGTGCCCAAGCACTGCCAGGCAGGAACAGATGCTTAATCCATGTGGAGTCCCTTCCATCCTGGCATCGCCAAGTAAAATGCCAGAGGAGTAGACATTTCCAAAAAGAATATTAATACAGGGCATCTTCTAAGACAGTGGAGTATGCCTCTGTGTGATCCATGGCACCACAGCAGGAAAGCTCATTCCAGGAAGAAAAAGCTCTACATATGGGGAGCAAATACCAGCACGTGATGCTGGAAACTGAGCCTCCACTAGTGGTGGGGATGACGGCTCTAGATCCTTAAGTCCATGGCCTTTGGAGCAGAGACACTGGGGACCTTTGGTCAACCCAGTGGGGGCAGGAAGACTGTCCTCCAGGGAGGCTCACCTGCTTACTCTCTCCCCAAGGAGGGACCTCTCACAAGAAGCAGGGGACAGTGGGGGTTGTGCTTGTCACTATCTCCACACCCAGACCCATTCACTGTGTCCACAGAGGCGCTCGTCTCAGGGACCCAGCTGGGCTCAGCATCAGCTCATCCTGTCTAGCAGGTCATAGAATCTCAAGAGCCAGTGGGTGTCAGGGTTCTCCTGATCCAGTCACTCATCCTGCCCAGGCTCCTCAGCTATACCCCAGTGATGGAGAGTTCACCCCGACCTGTGGTGGCCCTTTCAGAAAAGTCTTTCTTCTACTTAACGGAACCCACCTGCTTCTAGCTACTCGTCACTGGTCTTACTTCCCCCTCAGGGCTACAAACACACCTGGTAACACTGCAGAGCTCTGTAGAGTGTCTCTGTCTTCCCTGAACTGCCCGTGCCTCTGGCCATTCTATACTGGAGCTGTGCCATCTGCTGCTGAGTTACCCGTTTCTGCCCAGCAAGCCCTCCCATTGCAGAATCCCCCCTCTTGCTCCACAGGGAGGCTTGGCTGGGAGGAAGTGAACCTGGGCTTGCAGGTAGCTACCTTCCCTGGCCAGGTAGAAGCAGCCCACCCACCAGGGAATGTAGAAGAGTGACAACATGGCCTGAGGCCCTGGAATGTATGGCTCCTACTTGGCTTAGCAGGTTGATTTAGGTTTCAGACACTTGCAAACAAAAGCATCCCACCTAATACCCTCCTCAGCCTCAGTTTTCCAGGGCCCTCAACACCTCCCCTTGGATTCCAGCCCTTCCCTCGTTTAGATCCTGAAGTGAGACACCCATCTGGGAAGCCTACACCCCAGCTGGGTCAGAGCACAGCAGGGCCACTGCCTCCCTGCTCTGGGCACCCCATCCCTTGAAAGAAGGCCAAGGTGGTGCCAGCCTTTCTGGCAGCCACGCCAGACTGATGACTCACACGCAGCGCAAAACCCAGCACCTCGTCCCACACATGCTGCTGGCATGGTTCATCTGGGGCCTAGTTCACGGAGAGGAGCCAGCAACTGGAACAACCAGCAGCTACAAGGCCCGGAAACCTCAGTGTCAACAGTTGTTTTCCATAACAGTGACAACTTCCAATCACTAACCTTCGGGGAACAGGCAGCGCCTAACTAGTGTCACACACCAAGGATGTACGTTGCCTCCATCACATCAAACACATTTCCTGGCATAATGAGTCCAGCTCATTTCCATAAGAAACTTAATTCCTCTGGGTCCACAGTAGTAGAAGCAGTGTTTTAAGAGGAACTGGGAGGTAGGGTGATTAAGTGCATGAGCGTCAAGTGTCAGAGCAACACCAAAATACTGACTCCCCGGTAACTACGTATGTGGCCTTGGAAAAATCATTTACGCCTGTGAACCTTGGTCAGTAACAAAAAAATGCCACCACCTCCCTTCTAGGGCTACTGCAGGGGTTACACATTTAGTAAGAGTAACACACGGTGACTGGCACACATTATACCCTCTACTGTCATTAAGCTTCTGTTGGGATCTTGAAATAAAACAAACCTGTGCTGGATCTTTCCTTCAGGACCAACTGTGCGTTTCTGCCATTCCATACAAACAGGCATCAGAAGACAGACATTCCCACTCTCCTGGCTCAGGCACTTCACAAGTCCTCTCCTGCACTGTGCAGCCCGCACTGGGAAGTGTTCCAGGGTGCACCTGTGCTGCTGCTGAGTCGAGCCTCTGCCACAGGCTGAGGTATATGACGCTCTATGAATACTTCTGTGCTGACCACATGGACCCAGGGCAGGGGCAAGAAGAAATGAGCAGGAATATGGCGGTGCAGAGAGCAAGTGGAGGCTGGGGACTGGTGGACCTGCTCCCCAGGTCAGGTGTGAGCATCCAAAGGCTCTGCCCTGCCCCCTCAGGGCACAGAGGGATGGGATGGACAGTGCATTTAACCCACACTGCCAAGTCTGAGCACTTTGTAACCTGAGGCACTACTATACTTAAAATACTCATACCACACAAGCTAAAAGTGTCTTGGTTTTGAGAGAACCTTCTGTTTAGCTCATATCCAAAAGTCAAGCCAGACTTTTGTTCATTGCTCCTTCCTTCCAAAAACCTGGGGTAGAATGGGCAATTTGGATGATCTGCCTCCACCACTCCTGCTGCCCTAGCCACACCACCCTCACCCAGACTCTCTTTGGCTCCCAGAATCCCCTTCTCTTTATTCTCAGCCAACCCAAACTTGCTGGCTCTTCAAGGCTCCTCAGCAAGCTTTCCCAGCAGTGCAACCCACAGTAATCCTCATTATCTCAGCTCTGAGCACTGGGCCAGACAGATCTTTGCACAGATCATTATAAATAAGTCTGCGTTATCTGGGGATATTTTCTTTCCCCAACCCAGAGCTTTAATTTTTCTCTTGCATCTCCCCTAGGCTTTCTCCAGAGCTTGGTACACAGCAAGAACTCAATAGATACGGAAGTTAACAGGTGATTTGTAAGCAAAGGCCTTGATCTTGCCTCAGCGTGGGAAGCCCTCCCATCTGTTGCCATAGGGCCTAATGTTAATACCCCTTCTTCTATTAATACAAGGCTGGATTCCCATGTTAAAAAATATCAATTCAGGTACACCAGAAACTGGAGGAGGCATGTGTCCAAGGCAGTCAGCTGGGTACCCCCTTACTGGCCTGTCACCCAGCTTCTCACACTCAGAGATAATTAAAGATCACCTCCCTCAGTCTATTTTGTGGCACAGGCATAAGAAGTGCTCTTCACAGTGGGAACTTTCAGAGAGCTGTGTGAATGAGACAAAGGCAGCTCTTCCAGGCAGAAGGCCTCTTAGTTCTACAGAGGCTTTCTTGGGCACTGTGTGCTATGGAGGCTGATTTACAGCCCAACGCTTTATCACCTACAAGGAGGGGCCCAATCATCATCTCCTAAATGGGGATGGGAGACTCTGGGACCTGCAGAGCCACATAATTCCATGTGTAATCTTCTCCCCCAGCAACAAACAACCCACCAAACCACTACATATCAGTGATGCCCTATGAACCAAACTCACTCCCACCCCAACTGGCTAATATTTGGAGGGAGCTTTTGGTGTTGATCAGGGACAGGAAGGGATCAGAATCTGTGCCCTCATTCTTCCAGGAAAGACCTTACAGCAGAATTCACAAGGAACTGAGCCCAGGATTTGAGGCTGCACAGAATAAAACTCTTCTGATTTAGATAGCAGATGTCTTCATTTGGCACCCAGATTTGATAAGACCTGTGCTACCTTGGGCTTGGGCTTGGCTCCAAAGGGGCTGACATTCTCAGAAAGGTGAGTGTCCAACGGAGTGTCCCTGATGTCACTCACCTTTAGGTCCAGGTACTCCAGGTCTTTCTTCAGCTGGAGGTAGGTATCGTCAGCCTTCAAATGAAGCACAGAGGAAAAAAAGGCAGTTGTGAACACCAAGAGTTTCCAAACTTGGGGCTTTATGTGTGAATCATTTACGTTGCACAGCTTTGGGGACAAAGGACCACAGCAGAGACCAATACATCCAGGGCTACAGAAGAAGCGCAAATCTCTCAGTGCGGCTCTGAGTCCTCCTCTAGCATGGTGGGTCTTATAGGTCACTGTGCGGTTAGCCAGCTTATCTCCTCATTAGTCAAGGGGACAGTTTGATGGCAAGGAGGGGGATAGCAGACATCCCACCAAAGGGACAAGAAAGCAATGCAATTGAGGTAGAGGTGATCTTTTGAGAAAGAACTGAAGATGTCTACCCGGAAGAGGACAGGTTACATCTGAGCTATGGTCCAGCTGATTTCCAAGGCTCCAATTATTGTCATCAAACTTTTGCACAGGGTCATTCACATGCACAAAGCAAAATGACCCTGACTGGCATGGATAACAGCCTACAAGAGGCAGGGAGATGACCTAGGTGGCCAGGGAGGTCCCCTTCTGACCATGGGTTTCAGAACCACCAGCACCAGCAGCCACTGGAAGTTTCCTGGAAGTTTTGGCTTCCTTCGCTCAGCATGCAGCCAATGACAGGAGCTAGCTGAGGACAGTGTCAAGTTCTTTGGTATAATTATGAGGAAAACTAAGAATAAGGAAAAGATGGATTTCCTAGAGCTCATGCTTCCCATGCAACAGATCATAGAAGCTAACTGGGAGGCAGAGGGGCTGTGAAAACTTAAGAGAAAGCAGTCTAGGCATCATTTTCTCAGCAGACTAAGTGGCCCCCCAGCAAGCCAAGGTAAGCCAAGGCTGGGTAGGTGGTCCCTGCTTACAGCTCTGATGTAAAACAAACATACAAACAAATGGTGAGAGATATCCAGACAGTGCTTTTAAGCATGAGAAGCTCTGAAGGACCATTGCCAGAGACACTAGTGACTTGTAAGATCTTATTTCTGTCCCTAAACTGTCCCCTTACCCAACCCTACTTTTTCAGTCAGCCTAATTCCTATATACTTTCCACAGTAGGAATAAGGACAGAGTAAAGGCATGTTATTAAAAATCACCCAAATTTGGAAATGCCAGGATGGCTCAGAGGGCTAAATGCTTGCTTTATAGCCCTGGGGTCCAAGGATTGAATCCTGGCCCCGGCTCCTGTGTACTCATATGCTGACCTGGGATGTGGCTCCCAGTTTGGTTCTCACCAGGGCAACCTTCCCAAATGAGAGGCCCCTGGCCCAATTCCTGCCCTGCGTGGCCCCTGCCCACCTGTGTGGAACGAAACTATGTCGAAACTGATGTACAACTATGGAGACTGCTCTGGGCCCTCCCTCTTCTCTCTGTCTGTCTCTCTCTGTCAAAAATAAGTCTTTTTTAAAAAATCACCCAAATTCATAACAGGGTTTTTGTAAGTATTCCCTTACATTCACTTTTCCAAATACATTTCCTGAGTCCCTAGGGTCCCACTCAGACAGGACAGGTAAGGAAGGCAACACTCCCATTATTCTCTTCTGTCTTCTGCCTACCTCTGTGCAGCTCAGGGGACCAGCCTTGTGTGGGCCAGCATCTTCTTTAAGCAGCGCAAGCTGCCCGGGAGGGCAATTGCCCGGCCACTCCCTAAGGAACTTGCCTGCAAACCCCCGTGTCCTGGAACCTTTAGAACACTGTGCCAGACAGGACTGGAGTTTTGGCTCTAGCTGAGGGGTCCCAGGCAAGTCACTTCCCTTTCTTGATCTACTGCCTGGTGTGTGGTAGTCACTTCCGTCCTACTTAACCTCTCCCAGGTTACTGTGAGGTTCACCAGGTCAAGAGATGTGAGGATGCTCTGTCAATCAACAGGGCACTGCCTTCTCCCTCTAGGCGGACACACACCTTTCAGCATCCCAAGGAGTGTGCACAGTGGTGACAGCCCGCACAGCCTTCTGGACATGACCACGCACCAGCCTGGCAGGCACTACTCACAGCCAGAGAAGCCACAGACCAGGTCCCTCCCACCACATGCAGCCTCCTCCCCGGCGCCTGCACGGGGCCTGGCAGTAACATCCAGAAGCAAACAGGCAGGAACGAGGGACAGGGCCGGACAGCGAGTACAGACTAGAGCGCAGCACGAGGAAACACAGGCCAGCATGTCATGCCCTTGCCCTTGGGGTGGCCCCCGGCCCTGAGAGAGCCCACCAGTGCTGACCTGGCAGGTGGGAAAGGTCAGCTGATGCTGCAGTAACTGGCCGACGGCGAAATTTCGCACACTGGCCAACTTGGCCTGGTGCCGCCGTAACCGGGTGAGAAGCAGTGAGAGCTCCTCCAGCTGCAGGTGTGTAGACACAGCGAGGAAATTAGCCACGCAGGAGCACGACGCGATAACTACTCTTCCCCCCGGTGCCGGGACAGCCCTGATGCGACACCGGTAAGCAATTACTGCATTAAGTCTTCATTAGGACAAATAAAGGCACTGGCAGAAAAGGGACTGCGGGAGGCGGTTTTTTCAGGAAACAGCAACCAACAGTTCCCCATCACCTGGACTTGCACCTTGAAGACAGCTAACTAAGCAAAGCAAATACTAGGGGAAAAGGAGAGGGAGCTAATGGGAGAAAGGCAGGTGGCTGGAAAACGCTGCCCGAAAGAGGAAAAGCCTTGTTCCCCTCCACTGCGCCAAGCTGTTTGTCAAATCTGGGGAGAAGGACCCAACGCTGGCTGGGTGACCCTGAGCAAGCCACTCCACTTAAATAAGCCTCAAGTCCAGCTTCTCTAAAGAGCAGTGGGAGGGGTTGGTAAATACCCTGAATACTGCACTGACTGGCTCCAGGGAAAGAACATGGATGCAATTAGGACCTCTGCAGACGGTACCATATCATTCACCTGGAGGGGAAGGTGAGGCGCCGCTTACCGATCTTCCGTGTAAACTGGGAGCGCTGACAGTGTGGGTCATGTAACCCAGGGAGGGCATGGAGCGTCGGTCCACGTGAGAAGAGTTCTGCAGGTGGGGAGACAAGACGTCACACTGAGGGCTGGGCAAGGAGGCCAGGGATGGCCCAGAACCTGTGGCACTCAGTACCCAGGGCAGCCTATGCCATGGCGCTCACCCCTCTGAGCCTCAGGCTCTTCATCTGTAAAATGGGGATGCACACCTTTCTCATGGGGTTGTAGCAATGATAAACTGTGAAAACCCCTTGGACAGTTAAAACATAAGTTGTGTTGCAATAAATCATTGGACTGATTGAACACTGACATCTTTTCCTGGCTTCTGAGCTGCAAGTAAGCAGACTTCTGGCTGTGTGACCCCATGAAAGTTACTTGTCTCTTAATGCCTCATGAGTTCTCATCTGTGAAATGGGCATAACAATAGCACCTAATTCTTCAGGCTGTTGTAAAAATTAAAGTCTTTAGCAGTGCACCTGGAACCTAAAAGAACTGCACAAATTACCTATCATGATCCCAAATTGCTCAAATTTGTGTTCAAGCCATGTGAGGTTCCCGATGCCCTGATGCTGGGCCCCAGCAGCCAGTCAGGGCTCCAGAGTCTCACCTTGGTGACATGGCCCCATGCCTTCCTGGGAGAGGACCCCAGTGAGATGTCCATGCTCCTCCTCTGGTCTGGTGGCTTCACAGTGACCCTCTCTGCTGGTGTGTGTGGCCGCCGTGGTGGGAAGCCCCTGGGGGGTCCTGGGGGAGGGATGTCCGAGGGAGATGGAGGCACAGAGATGGAACGGGGCACCTCTAGCATGCTCCTGCTCCGGCCCTGGTCAGTGAACTCTGGGGAACCTGCGGAGATGGGTGCGGTGGGGCTGCCATGACGGAACTGCTGGCGCTGCTGCCACTCATAGAGCTGCCACACGGTGCCATCCCGGTGTGCCCGGCGCTCCTCATTTGACATCTTCAGGTGGCTGGCTCGGTCCTGCGCATACTTGTAGTCACCCGGCAGGTTGCGGGGAGGGGGTGAGGAGCCCCCCGAGTGGTGCCGGGTGCTCTTGGGAAGAGTCTGGTAGTTTTCAGGGAAGGACAGGGACTGGCTAGGGCCATGGCGAGGAAGGGTGTGGTCCGGGTGCAGGCTGAGGAGAAAGGAAGACAGATGAGATGACCTCTGCAGGTCTGCCATGCTTCTGGAAGCACTGCTAGGTAAATGTACAAAGCCAGGCAGGTAACTGAGCCCTGTAAGAACCCCAAAGAACAATCAGAGGGCTTTCACCTCTCCCTCCCTTCACAGAGGACTCCAAAACCATTCTTCCCTGTCAGCCTTGGAGCGTCAACCCTTTACCCCCACCACTTCAAGTGCAGTCTGATTAATCCTGCCTTCTCTTCTCTCCTACTTGACCCCGGTCAGCTCTTCCTATGGATGTGCATATTTCTAGGAAGCACCTCACAATTCTCCAGGTCACCAAGACTTCCTTGCTGCCCAGTATCATAGCACCAAGTTATGAAGATTCTTAAAAACATAATGGCTCATGCTAATTCCTTCTTTTCCCATTACTCTAAGCTAGATACTGATCATGACCTCCCTCCTGTTTTCAGACTTTCATAACTATTTCTTAGACCCAATCACTTCCATATTCTAAAGTTAAACATTTCAACAGCTCCCTGCTACTTAGGAAATAAAATCTAAACCCCTTCACCTGCTACACATAGCTCTCTAGCTATATGACCTCAACCCACCTTGCACGTTCTGCCGTTTTCTCACTGCCCCTCCTAGTGGGGCCAGGACTGGGCTGGGACATGCCAGGCGTCTAGGGCCCAACACAGTGGAAGGGACCCCCCTCCTCCCTTACTGGCACCTGAGAGCAAGAGCCTCACCCTCCTCCTGCCCAGCCTCCTACACAACTGAGCAACTTCTCACGGTGGAAAAGGCAGAGGCCATCTGACCTGGCGTTGAATCCTGGCTCTACCATCTACCATCTGTGTGGCCCTAAGCAACTTGCCTGACTGCTCTGAGCCTCAGCTTCCTTAGCTGTGACCTGAGAACAGTATTGCTAGTCTCATAACACTGTGCTGAAGAGTAAATGAGACTAGAGAACTCGGGGTCCATGCTTGATACACAGCAGGCACTTCCTCAGTGGGAGCTCCTTTCTCATGTCTATTAGTTTTCTTTCCCCTACCTGGGTGGGCTGCCCTTGCCCCGTGGAAGAAACACTGTCCTGTGTCTCTTCCAGTGAGGCCCTCGGCAATGTCACAGCCCTCAGGGTTCCTGCTCTGACCTAGTTACTGTAGGGTCTGTAACTTTTCCAAGGTCCTGTATTGACATAACCTTTTCATAGTTGCAAGACATCTCTCCCTCGGCCAAGCTGTAAATCCTTGGAGGGCAGGAAACCTGTCTCACGCTCTGTGGTATTGCCCACGGTCTGAGGAAGTCTTGACGCATAACCATCCCTTCAACAAATACTCCAGCACACAAAAGCTGGATATGAGTGTGAAAACTACTACCAACTACTACTACCAGCCACCTTACTTTCTGAAAGAAAATTTAGCAAAGGGCCAAGTACAGAGTTTTATTCGGCCATAAAAGTCTAACCTGGAGGCAGCATTATGTTGTAAAAGGAAAAATTTTGGAGTCAGACAGGCCTGGATGCCTTTAACTATCAGTTTTATCAAACAAACTTTTAGAAAGTGCTTACCACTGGCACGATACTGTTCTAAGTGGGTGCTACTCCAAGTGTGCTCCTTGGGCCAGAAGCATCAGCACAGGAACCTGTTAGCATGCGGCTTGTCAATCAGGGCACCATCGAGACCCATCCAATCAAAAGCTCTGCGGGTGGAGCCCAGCCAGCTGTGTTTTAACAAGCACTCAGGGTCTCACGTTCTCACTGTTGTAAATTATTCTGTTTTAAAATGCACCTCATTTAATCACTTCCTAACTAAATGTCCTCAAGAGTCATTTCTGCCCTCACTTTCCTTATTATAAAATAGGGATACTAAGAGCCACTTAATAGATTGTAGTGAGAAGTAGCCATCAAAAATGATAGCTTTCTTCTCCCTTTTTATCATTATCTTTGCAATGATAAGAGGTAATTAATTTTAAGATCTCTTCAACCCAGACTTGTCTAGTGTGTCTGTCTAGCCTGTCTTCTTGCCACTAGGTGGCAGGGTTTGCTACTGATTTCCCCACATCAGAGGGGACCCTGTCTCAGAGGAAGCAGAGGGCCTGAACCCTGTCACAGCACAAACCAGGCTGGGGGCTTCTCCTGGGGAATTTCTGACTTTACTAACCACTGTTCACTCTGCCTGAAGCAAAATGCAAGCTATGCAAAGCCTGTCCTACCTGTACCCCCACCCAGACACCCCTTCCCTTTGGCTCTGCAGCCAACTCTCGGTGCCACCTACAGGGCCCTGAGGGTCAGTCCCCACACCCCAGGCAGCACCCCAAAGCCCCCGGTTTGTCCTGTAGCCTGTACCCTCTGCCTATGCACTGCCTGCCATCCCCCCCAGTGCTGGTCACTTGGGGTTAACACCAAAGTCCCAGTGCAGTGGTCAGGCCTGGCTCCAGAGGTCAAAGCATGGTGACTAACCAATGGTAGAGGAAAGGACAGGGGAGGGAGGCTTTAAGATGAGCTGAAGATCACCCTCAGAGCAGGCACAAGCTCCCAGAGCAGCTTCGTCCCTGACAGCAGATCCATTTGCGGGCCCCCAACTCTAGCCTTACCCCCAAAGAGTGCTGTCTCTTTCCCTTGTACCTTGCTGTGGCTATGGAGCCTCCCTGTTCCAAAAGGCACCAAACAGAATATTCTAATACAGCACTACTAAATGATCATTTCAAAATGTAACATCAGTTTTTATAACCATATACCTATTCAGCAGATATTCCTCACCCTAACTTCCATATCAATTGTGCAGGACCTCCACTTTCTACTCAGTTCTTTTTTTAAAGACTTTTTTTTTTTTTAAATAATGACTTTCTTTTTAATATATTTTTATTTATTTATTTATTTTTGACAGAGAGAGAGAGAGAGAGAGAGAGAGGGAGAGAGAGAGAGAGAGAGAGAGAGAGATACAGAGAGAGATAGAGACAGAACTGAACTGGAGGAGCTCCCAGTTCAGCACATGGTTCCGCACAGGCCGGGGCCGGGATTCGATCCCTGGTCCCCGGCGCTGCAAAGTGAGCATCCAACCCACTGAGCCATCCCGGCTTCCCCTCAGTTCTTTTTTTAAATATTTATTTTTATTTGTTTGACAGAGAGAGACAGAGAGAAGGGGGAAGGCCCAGAGCAGTCTCCATAGTTGACGGCATTAGTTTTCCATATAGTTTCACTCCACAGGTGGGTGTGGGGCTGCGCAGGGCAGGAACTTGGCCGGGAGCCTCCCGCATAGGCCCCGGCAAGAACTGAACTGGGGGCACACCCCAGTTCAGCATATGGGTACGCATGGGCCGGGGCCTGGGCCAGGACTCGATCCTCGGTCCTCAGGGCTTCAAAGTGAGCGCTTAACCCGCTGAGCCATCCCAGCTTCCCCACTACTCGGTTCTTCATTATGATATTTGAGTCCCTGATCCCACCCCAGACCCTTCCTTTTTAGTTTATAAGTATGCATTACTGTAAACACTGGGGGGGGGGGGAACCCAGAAAACTAGAATTTCAAAACAATCTCTTAGAATGTGATAAGATTCTAAGGATATGTCAGTCTTTCCCTTACAAACCATTATTCTCAAGCAGTTTAATAATGGGAAATATATATATCTCCAAGTACTGAAAGAACAGTTAAATAATTTCTTGTGTCTAGAGCCACAAATATGAGATCATATTTTGGCCCAAATAATTCTCCTTCCAATGTCCAACGTACTCAATCTAATGAGCTTAGCACAGTATTAACCATACACAAAGCTGAGATATCCATCTTCTCTATTTTCAAACGGAGGAGCTTCCTTTATTAAGCAGCCAGATCTACATTATTACTTGATAGTAGGAGATTTTAAATATATCTTTGAGAAAAAAAAAATCTCTAAGAATGCAAGGTGTAGTTCTTTCAAGATACAAGCGAATGATCAGAGACTGAGCACTGTGCTTACTCAGAGACGGATGGCTTTCTTCTCTGAAGAGTAGTCCATCCTCTGCCCTCAATTCCACTGAGAAGTGCTTCCACCACTAGACTGAAATTCCTCTCACTGTGTGCTTAATGACTGCCAAGGTCAGTGAACTGTTTTTGTCTACAGACCTAATGTTACCCTGCCCCTTAGATAAGAATGGCTCCAACTCCATCTCACATCCTTGGGACACAGTCCAACGGCTTCCCCCAGCCACTTCTCATCTCCTTGCAGTTGACTTCTCATCCGTAGCTCCCTGGTGCAAACCCCCGCCCCAATACAGGCCATTGTGTGTAGCAGAATAATGGAAGTTTGTGAGCTGCCAGAAACAGTTATGCAGAGATATTTCACAACCAACTTATAATTGCATTATCAGTTGCCCTGCCACAAAGAGCTTCTCACTAGCTATGCCATCTTTATAGAGCCTTCCCACCTTCCCCTCCCATTATTCTGCCTCCTGACCTAACTTTAAAATTCTAGCTCCATTAAGAAGGGCAATTCAGGTCTGTCCATCTAAGCCCATCAAGACACTCAGCAGTGCCAACCTTCTCAGAAGGCACCACCCCCAGGGAGAAGCCTTATTTGCAAATCCAGTGTTGCCCACTAGCCTCCTTCCAAATGCAACTCCCCTCCCCACACTCTGGTTTTCCTCCTCTATCTCCTGCTAGGTTCCTTTATGGAGACTCTGCTTTTGCTCATCCCTTGGGCTGAGAGACCCTCAGGGTTCCATCTTTACCCTCTGCTATTGTTCATTCTAAGCTAGTGATTCTCAACACCGGTTGCACGTTAGAATCACCAGGGACACATGTGTTTTTAAAACTCCTGATGTCCAGACTGCAACCCAGATCAATGGAATCAGATTTCTGGGCATGGGACCCAGGCCTCAGTAAATGTCAAACTTCTCTCATATACAGGTATCACCTGGGGAGCTTTTAAAAAATACTGATGTCTTGACCTCACCCCAGACCAATTAAATCACAATCTCTGGGGCAGGGCCTCAAATGATCAAATTGTGTAGCCAGGATTAAGAACCATTGCTATAAGCGATCCAACCTGAATGAGGTCCACTATTGCCAGGGTATCAGTCACCACGTCGAAGGCCATGGCTTCCAAATCTCTAACCTGAACCCACATTCCCTATAACCTAGTGGTCATCTCTACCTAGGCTGACCAGAAATCCCTTTTTAAAGAGAACAGAAAAAAATTTTAAAAAGCAGGACCACCCCACTTCAGACGGTGAGTATGATCAGCCTAGTCTCACTGGGCTAAATTCAAGGTATCAGAAGGCTGAATATTCATACCATCTGAAACAGGACAGTACCTTTGGTTTCTGCCCTGTTTAAAATGGTCTATCTAGTCAGCCTATCTCTACCTGGCCACTCCACAGGGACCACAGTCCTCTTCAAGCTCATTTCTCTCTCCAATGCTCACACCTTGTGCACGGCGCCAGATCTACCTATTAACCAAGCCAAACTTGCATGTTAACCTCAATTCCACCTGTGTTCCTCCCCACCTTTCAGACTGAGATGAATTCGTTTACCAAGTAGCCACATCATCAACTATGTGTCCTGCCCATCCTGGCGCCCTAGTCCTCACCACCATCACTGCTTTCGCGTAGGTCTTCCTCAATTCCTACCCAGATGGTAACCACCTTATACTTGATGATTTGGTCTTTTCAGGCTCTTCATCTAAACCATCTTTCATATTGTTACCGGAGCAAGCAATTCACCTAAAACTAGTTCTCAGTGCTGATACGGGATGAGGAAACACAGACATGTTTGGTGAGGCATAAACTGAAACAGAATCTTGGGAGCGCAATTTTGTAATAGCTTTCATAATTAAAATCACAGACATCCTTTGACCCAGAAATTCCACTTCAAGTATTGTAATTTGTTCTTCAAGTGCACTTGCACTTGTATGCAAAGACAAGTGGGCAAGGATATTCACTGCAGCATAAGTTTGTGATAGCAAATGTTTGTGAGCGACCTAATTGTCCATCAAAAGGGAATGGTATGAAGCTCACTGCAGACCCATACAATGGATCCATACTCCGCACCATTTCAAATGAACGATACATGTCTGTATGTGCTGGTATGGAAAGATAGCCGATACATTAAAATGTATATTTATATACATACACACAAGGGCTGTCCAGAAAAAATCCAGCCATAAATGCCTCTATTTTTCATATTACATGGCTGGATACTTTCCAGACAGCCCTCATATAGATAGATAGATAGATAGATAGATAGATAGATAGATAGATAGATAGATAGATAGATAATATTAAGTGAAAAAGAAAAGGTAAAGAACAGTTTCTTTTCTTTGCTTTTTTAAATACAACAGTGAATCTTGGGGAATAGAACTAGGTTTCTGAAATAAAATAGGACACATATTTTTTAGTATGTTTGTGTTGTTTACCTAGTGAGTGGAATACTGGTTTAAGAGATTTGCACACCTAGCTGTGAATTTGGCAATGAATTAATAATTGGTACAGAGAAACTAACTAAAAGCATGAAAATTAGCAATACCAGGGAAAACAAAAAAATTGTACAACAAATGAAATTACAGTATACTACATGGCTCAGCTTTGAATATTTATGTTGTCATTATAATGTAAAACCTGACTAGTGATCTGGGATAGGGGTAAGTAAGTCTGTTGAAAAGACAGAGCGGCATAAGAGACTAAATTCTTCGAGAATAGCATATCAATAGATAATTAAAACTGAAGTCAATCAAGAGCACTATAGAGATGCAGGGATAGCTCAGCAGGTTGAGCACTTGCCTTGCAACTGTGGGGTCTGGGGATCAAATCCTGGCCCCGGCCCGTGCAAACCCATATGCTGAGCTGGGGCAAAACTGGTAACCAATGTGATGACGATGAAGGTTCTCAACTCCCAATAGGGAGGCCCTCAGTTTGGTTCTGCCCTCTGAGGCCCCACATCCACCTGTGTGGAACGAAACTATGTCACAACTAAAGATGTACAACTATGGAGACTGTTCTGGGTCTTCACCCTTCTCTCTCACTCTCTCAAACAATAAAATATATCTTAAAAAAAAAAAAAAGCAAGAGCAGTATAAGTATTTTATTTGGAAATACAGAGGTAAATTGGGACACTACTAAAAGAATTGAAAGTGTTGCCTCAAAGAGGCAGGAATTAGGAATAGGCATAGATAAGGATCATACTACTTAAATCCTTAAACTATGTACATGTATTACTTTAGTAAAAAAAAATTTTAACAAGGGTAAACGGAGTGTATAATTTTAAACGGGATATATCAGAATCACCTGGGGAGCTTCTTCAACATATATATGGACCTGCTGCATTAGAATTGGGATGTAGCATTGGCTATCTAGTCTGAAAAACCTCCCAGGGAGGTTCAGATGCCTCTTTCCTGCAAACACCCTTTAAAACAGCATCCTAAATACTACATAGGACCATGCCAGCCTCCTGTTTAAAGTCCATCAATGACTTTCATGGGGCTTCAAGATTAAATCCAAACTCAAGCAGGAAACACAGGCTCACCAGGGTCAAACCCTTGTCCTTCCTACCTGCTCCTATTTCTGGTTTCTCCTGCTTCTACTTCCCCTAGCAGCCCCATACTGACTTTCGTTCCTAAGAGCTGTTACATACAAGAGGAAACTAACTACTACCTCATCATGAGCAGCTTCTCTCTGCCCACAATGTATCCCTCTCTCCTGGATCCCCTTCTCCTGCTAACTTCTAAGTGTTGGAGTACCATTTATGTACTGATTGCTCCCAATTAGCATGTCCAATCAGACCTCAAACCTCAACACCACAGTCCATATACCTGTACAATTGTTTACCTGTCACATCCCCTTAGATAGCTAAGAGGTTTCTTGTATATCCAAGATGGAAACGCTGATTTCCCCTAAACTTGTCCCTAAGCCTTCCCCCATCTCAACCATCAGTTATTCGTGTCAAAATCCCAGGTATGCTTCTGGCTCCTCCCTTTCTCTCATCCTGCATATCCAGTTTGGTAACAAGCTTTGTTGTTTAAGCCTGCAAAGTGTCCCTCCAATATATTTATTTCTATTTCCACTGTCACTATCCTGGAGTATTGCAAAACCCTCCTCATTAGACTCTTAACTTCTTTGTGAACTATTAATCCGATTATATTACTTACCTATTTAAAACCTTCCAGTGGTTGTCCCCCTATTGCTTTTTCAAATAAAATCCAAATTCCTTGCATTGAAGTATGAGGACTTGCATGATACAGGCCCTGCCAGCTTCCCAGCCTGGTAAGGTCACTAGAACCACCTAGTCCCACACCAAGAACACCAGCTTCCCTCTCGTGTCCTTGGGCAATAGCTTTCTGTTTTCAATACAACCCAAAATCTGAACAAACAGAATTGACACCTGTTCCACTGTGGTTTCTCTACCATCAACTCTTACAACTGCCCAGCTGGGCCAGATTAAAGCAGTTGCACAACCCACACATGCACACCACACCCACACACCTGAAAACAGGCCCAGGCCACTCTCTTAGGAGCACTACTGCCTCTGGGTGGAAAGTCTGAGTCTCTCCAACAGGGACAATGGAGTCTGGCATTTTATTTTAGCACGCGTTTATCAGGCCTGTGGCAGACTTGGTGTGCGCTCCAACATATCCACGGTGGCCCCGCCAGCCCCCAGGGAGCTGTCTGAGTACACCATGGCTTTTCTATGTCCTCTCTAGTTGGTGGTTTGTTTTATAAGCTTGAGGACAGTGAGGAGGATTTATTGTCTTCACAATGGAGACAATACACCGTGGCTTCTGAGTATAATGGGCAAGTTGGGTGACCCTGAATCCTTCACATTCATAAACATGTCCAAATTAATAAAAAATTATAATAAAATACAGACAGTGCTTTGCAAATAGCAAGAAGACATTCCCTCTAAGTAATTAAAAACAGCTTCCTAAAGGAATGGGTATGATAAAGCCTAGTGTCAACAGTGCCTAAGCACTGCTCTGTGAGCCTGAGGTTAAAAGTGGGTCTGTATTTACTCTAGTTTCTACAAACATTTCCCGATGTAGAGAAGGAGCAGTGTGAAGGGGGAGAGGAGTTACCATCTACGTCCTGACTGTCCCAAGGCTCACTTTCTGAGGAACACAGAAGCCTTCTGATGTAATCTCTTGTGGGCTTGGGAGGCTCACAGACCCATGTCTGAACTCTGGCTTTGCCACTATCTGTGTCCCCTGGGCAGGTTCCTTCACTTCTCTAAGACCCATTTTTGTCTATAAATTAGGGCTACCACCCACCCTTTGCAGGGTTGTTACGTGGATTTGTGGAGATAACAGGTAGAGAGTTTAAGGCCAGCTTTACCCAACACATGCGGGGTAAAAGACAGCTACTATTATTTCGTTATTACGTTCATTAGTAGTAGTGATCCTGGGTCTATTACTGACCTCCAGCTATCTCCCTTCTGGGTCTTTGCCCAGTGCTCCGCCTGGGCCAGGCTGCTCTTCCTCTGGATGTGCTTTTCATGGTTGGTCCTGGGAGGAAAGGCCCACTGGTACCCGCCAGTCCCGTTCTGCTCTCCTGGCCCATATGCGATGCCATTCTTCTCTGCACGCTGGGGCTGTGCCTGCTGGCCTCTCAGGCCACTAGGCAAATCCACAAACAAGGCGTCCTCCTCAGCTAGTGAGTATGGGGACCTGGCCTTGCTCCTGTCCCGCTTGCCTTCCAGTGGGTCCCTCTGGGAACGGTACCGTCCTTCCTCATGCTCCCGCCTCTCAAAGCCAAAGGAGTCCTCACGGCGGCGATGAGAACAATCCCTTGCATGTCCGGGTCCCATGTGGCCACACTCACGGCAGGACTCTGCATGGTTAGCCTGGGGGACTGCCTGTCGCTCCAGCTTCTCCAAGTCCCTGCAATGACAGCAGCACATTCAGCCTGTTCCAGACAGCACAGCCGGCAGCCAAGACTCCCCAAAGAGCACACTTGACACTCAAATTACCTCCAGACCTCTGCATGGGCTAGTCCCTCTGCCTGGACCACCTTTCATGCCCAGTCCCTCACTCTGCCTACCTAAACTCCTACTCCTTAGGGATTTGGCTAAAATTCCACCCCCACCAGGAAGCCACCCCAGGCATATACATCTAGTCTAGATCAGGACCTTAACTGACTCCATTGTCACACTGATCACACTGGACCATAATTGCATGTTTTCTCCTCTAGCACCCAAGTAGACGAAGAGTTCCATCAGGTGCAAGGCCCAGCAGTGTATGCCCAGAACTTCTGTGCAATGACTGGTACAGAACAGGTGCTCTATAAATACTCCCGAATGAATAAACACACATGACATTCTCATGCCTTTCCCTTTTGCTATCTGTCTCTTTATCTGTCTGGGGCAGTCCAGTTTGGATAGAAAGCTTCTGAGCCCAGAGTCTCTCCCACTGGCAGCTAGCACAGGACAAAGTACAACTGTCAGCATAATTAACATTGCTCCAAGGTGTCAAGTAGAAAATAGGCACAGCAATCTTGTTACATGACCACTTATCAATCTTATCAGGAAACTATTCCATC
>PVKE010006886.1:0-11664 GCA_004027555.1 Craseonycteris thonglongyai
GTATCTCTACAAAACATTACCTTGAATTCTCCTCTAGTTTTTTTTTCATTCATTAAGTACAAGATTGTTTCATTCTGTCTTAAGTATTTTTTAAAAATGGCATTTATCTGGATGATTAATGGAAAATATTAGGCAATAAAAATAATTCATAAAATTATAGAGTAAACAAACAACTGTTCTTTAAATAAATAATTGTTCCATAGTTAAATGCAACCACTACAGGTACCTCTGATGTTTCGTTGCTGGTAGGAAGCCAATAATACGGAATAAGGACTTTCCTTGATAGAAAAGTTAAAGGCCAAAAAATTGTGTCTCATAATGAGGGCAAAGAAATTTTTCTATTTTTTCCTCTTTTGTGTATAACCATTGACAGTCACTTAGGAGGCTTATGTCTACAAGCCTGTCCTCATTATGACAGAAGCAAATATTTACCAACCAAGATAGAAAAAAAAGGGCCAAGATGAAAGGTCTACTATTTTTTCTGTTGTGACACTTTATTATCCAAGTCAAAACACACTCAAACATTTGTTGGTAGTTGTAGTTACAAGAATCACATACTTGGTTCAACCATGTTTAACATTTTCATTATACTCAAAATAATTATTTTAGAATGGGGGTTGGATAATGAGGCAGAAATGCACTAAGTCAGAAGAGTCAGTTTGTGTCTTGAAAAAAGAATGGGAATTAATTAAATTAGAAGCTTGGGGGAAGTTAATTGAAACTGAGTGAAGACAAGGACACTATCAAAGCATGAAGAAATAAAACTATTAAAGGGAAAGGTATAACAAAGTCACAGTGAGCAAACCTAAGAGAGAACAACTCTATAGAAACATCTGTGACAGAGGCAGAATTATACCTATAGGGGCCTCGACTAGATAGAGAGCCCAGCCCCTAGAACAGTGCCTGCCATATAAATAAATATTTGTTGAATGAATATGTGGTATATTTACAAAAGTAAAATTTAGCGTCATATCATCCTAGTTGGTCTCTGCTTCTAGCTAGTGTGTGATGTTAGGCAAATCATTTAATCTATTTTGACCTCAATTTTGTCAGCTGTGAAATGACAGAGTGCAAAAAGGTGATTCTCCAAGGTGCCCTCCAGCTTTTTCTCTGTACTGGTTCTGTTTATTAAAATGGGCAACTGTGAACATTTTTATAGCAGAGAATAGACTGCTATGAGTTTTAAATGAAGAGAAATGAGGAAAAATAAAAAAGATTAATAAAGAACAATGTATTGATTCAAGTAATGGAAAATAAATCCCATTGAAAGAGCCTTCAATATGGGCGAGACTGCAAAAGGTGATTTATGGTTTGGGTGTGTGTGAAGTGATGTTTACAGGTACTGATACAGGCATTCAGATGGAGAAATCTTTATGTTCTTTTTATTATTATCAAAGTGACTATACACACTCCCCACTTTCACGTCTAGGGTTCCACAGTGAACAGTAATAAAGACTGTTCAAAAGAAGCCATAAAATGGCTGGAGTTTATGTAAATGTTCCTTTACTACAAGGTCATAGAATTGGCACTGCTCATCTGAAAGGAGAAAAAGCCAAAGAAACCCCTAGGCCCCCAGGGCCTATATTTAATTCCATTAAGAGCTACTTTAAGACTCACAGGCAGGATTGCTGACACCTCTGTGAAGCCTGTGATGATCAGCACTGTCTTCCTCATCTGCTGATGGAGGTGGGCAGAATATACATTGAGGTCCAGAAAATGAACTGGCACGCTGTTTGGCAGCTACCCCAAAGGCATTCTTGGCCAGCAAGCACAGTGGGTGATCCTGGGACTTCTGTGAAGTCCCTAATTAGTTTTTTTCTCATCATCCCCTTTTTCCAGGCATTTTTAAAAGAGGGGTCAAGGGCCTATCATATGCAAATAAAACATATACCTTTTCATTAGAAACTGGAATGTTCTAGTTAAATATCCTAAAGGCACCTGAAATTATGACTTGAAATAAGCTCGCCCTTTCAGTTTGATTCACGGCAGAGGTCAGCAGAGACAACTTGTCCCACCGTTGTCAGAACAGAGCGCAATGTTTCTTATAATTCTGTTCTCAAATCAAGACCCGTGGTGGCAATATCTCTGTCAGAACGGTGGACAGTCAGTGATGGCTGAACTAGGATCTCTTCAGGCAGCAAGGAGAAAAGAAGGAAGCACAAGGGAGAGAAAATACAAAAGAACTGAACTACTATCAACAGGTTTTGATTTCTGTATAGATTCTGGTACTCCCAACAATTAGAGACTTTAGAGAATATTTAGATAAAGTACCGGTAGATATCTGCATAATTTCAGACTTTATAAAAAGAAGGAGCCAACAAGATACCTTTACAAAGGGCTCCAAGGTAGCTGTAAAAACAGTACATTAAAAAAAATATAGAGAGGGCATTGGTGAAATGACATGAAATGAAAATAAATAGACTCAGCTTTCCAATTTTTTAAAATCGGGTGGGGAAAGTGGGTGAACCATGCTATATACAGGCTTACAGATGAAGGAGAAAAATTGATTTACGTAAGCCTTGGTTTGCTACAGATTCAATCCCATCAAAGTGTCATTGAACAAATAAGTGGAATGTTGATATATGAAATGAGATCTTTATAGTTCTATGCTGATTGCCCAACTGTAGTGCTTTGCTATATTTTGGATTTAATTTAGTACCATGAGAAGATATCAAGCTGGAAGTTCAGAGCTAGCAATCTTAAAACCATAGCCTAGATGTCTTCAGTCTCCTCTATTTAATATCAATTTGGAGAACAATGTAGAGATAAAATAAAAAATAAGCAATTTCTCATGTTAAACTTATTCTAAAGACATCGCTTCATCTCTGTCTATTTTACTGGTAAATAAAAAAAAAAATGTACCAATATAAACACCAATATAAAGATTGGTTCTTATATATCCTGGATCTTTATTTCACATAAAAACTTCCCACTTCAAGGATTTATTGTGGGAGGGTATATGCTTATTTTTGGAGAAGCAGTGTGATTTAAGGAATAATAATAACTGTTATTTAATAAACTAAATTCAGCAGATTGCATATATTTATCACATTTAACTTCATAAGGACATGGTGAAGTGGGTGTTAAATCTTCATTTACATATGAGCAAACTCAGTTCACAACTTCGTTAGAGTTAGTAAGTGGAGGAACCAAGATTTAGATTCAGCTCCATCTCTATCTGAATTCCATTTTTTTTTCCTTGCAGCCAGTCTCTGTAGTGCTAGAACTGACTTTCAGAATGTAGAAAACCTATTTTTAAGACGTTTCTCTACTACTTATTAGATGTGTACCACCTGAAGCAATTCAAATAAGTTTTGGTTTTTTTTTTTGACTAAATTGTTTTATTGGTAAATGGGGTAATACAATACCCTAAAGAAAAAGATTGGATTAACTAGTTTATTGAAGTAACTTTGATTTCTAAAAGTAATTGAATGTATCTAATTTTAGAAGAACAAAAAGCCTTAAAAATGGAAGTCTTTTCAAGAAATGTTCAATATGCAACCTTAAAAAAAATTCAGCAGTTCTAGAAATTTTACGTGAATATCACTATTCCTATATTGAACAAAAGATTTCAAAATCAGCCTAACAGTTTTTTTCTGCATAAGAGGATTTAATATTGTGGGATTACTCTCAGTGTATACTTATAACAAGCATAAAACATTTGTCACTCCATTTTAACTCTGAACATCTACATAGTTCACAGAGAATTATATTAGGCAGGAAATAAAACTGCATGGTCACGAAAGTCGAGAGACACACTTTCTCTTAATTAGAGTCAACAAAATTTGAGTCAATATCTAGTTCAGAGATGAACACCAGGGAGATAACTAAGAAATGTTAGGTGATGACTCAGAAACACAAAGATTCAAGTTAACTCAAATAGCCTCACTCTCAATTCTTTAAATCAGGGCTGTCCAACCGTTTGGCTTCCCTGGGCCACATTGGAAGAAGAAGAATAATCTTGGGCCACACATAAAATACACTAACACTAACAACAACAGATGAGCTTAAAAATAAAAAATCACACAAAAATCTCATAACATTTTTAGAAAGTTTATGAGTTGGTGTTAGGCTGCATTCAAAGCCATGGGCTGCATGCAGCCTGCAGCCTGTAAGTTGGACAACTTTCCTTTAAAAGGACAGCACTTCTTTAATTCTAAAAGGTCTACAAGAAAAACAACAATAACACACAAACAAAAAGATTTACTTTGGAAAAGATATTTAAAAAGCTAGTCCTTAGATTTAGATGTGGGGGAGTTGGAAACGGTAGGAGTTTCAAAGAATAGAATGTAATTTCCATTCAGAAAGTGAACATAGATAAAATCATAGTTTAATAACACTAGACTCTAGATTCCCCCATCAATGGATGAAAATAAATGGATAAATAGAAAGACCACAGGAGTAAAGATACTAAATGAGATACTTACGTTAAGTAAAAAACAACCACTTAATTCTGATAAAAATAACATTTAAAAAAATGACTATAAATGCAGTCTTATAAAGTTCTAAATTAACAGTTATTCAAATAACTCAAAGATGTTTTAAAAACCTAAATGTATTTGAGCGAAGTGGAGAATATCCATCAAATTGCATGGAGAATGTATAGTTTTCATGCAAATTTTTTTAATAGAGAAAGTAGTTGGGTGCTCTAGTATTAGAGATTTGTGAGGGATTTCAATAACATTTCACTTAAAAATTTGAAAGCATTTTATTTGGGTTAGAAAAAGACTCTCATTTTACCCATGAAATGATGTAATGAATACAGTAACAGCAGATCAAGTGAGGCAGCAACATGGGTGAGCTGTTTTCTCAGCTTCTACTCTTTGATTCTTTAGGTATCTAATGTGGATAGCAACTACCGTATTTTGCCGTGTATAATGCATACATTTTTGGGCCCAAATTTGTGAGGAAAAAATAAGGATGCACTTATACATGGGTACTACTAATAAATGTCTTTAATTCCTTTATTTATTCTTATGAGGTAAAAGTGTGACTCTAGAAATCAATAATTAAAAAATAAAAAATTTTTCCCCTGAAAGTTTGGGCTGAAAATGTGGGTAGACATTATACATAGGAGTGCATTGCACATGGCAAAATATGGCAATTATCACTGATAAAAACAATACAATCCCGGCATCCCAGGATGACTCAGTGGCTTGATCACTCATCTTGTGGGTCCAAGAAATGAATCCTGGCCCCAGTCCGTGCAAACCCATATGCTGAACTGAGGTGTACTTCCTATGTGGGAGGCCCTGGTTGGGCTCTGGCCAGGGTGTGCTTCCCATGTAGGAGGTCCCCAGCTCACGGGGGTGTGTGTCCCATGCTGGAGGCCCCTTGCTCTGTGCAGACCCATGCCCACCTGTGGAGTTAAACTATATTGAAAACTGATGACGTACAACTATGGAGACTGCTCTGGGCTCTCCCCCTTCTCGCTGTCTCACTCTCTGTTGAAAGCAATAAAAATAAATACATCTTAAAAAAAGAAAAATGAATACAATCAAAATTAGTTTCTTAGAATGAATTCCTTAGAACAGGCTATTCTCATTGGAGGTAGGTCTCTAGGCAGGGGTTACAAGGGCCCGATGGAAAACACAGACCTCTTTCTAATTGAATTCAAACCAGAGTCCAGTCAGTATGTTGAATGAGGCCCCCAGTAAAGCTGCAGTTCCATCTCTCTAATCAGGCGAAACTCAACAAATGTTTTTGAGTTTCTGTAGTACTATTCTAGGAGTTGTGTGGAACCAAAAGAAGTAGAAAAAGAGGTCCCTGTCCATAAAATGCCAAGTCATACCTCTATCACAACACTCAGTACGTTATGATACAGTCTGTTTTTGTTGTTCAACCTCATGATAATGAAAGCTGTCCAAGAGAATCACTGTACCTAGTATACTTCTTGGTATATATGAGATTCTAAATAAATCTTGTTGAACTAAACATTGAAGGACCCAGTCAGTCCCTTTCTCTACACAGCATTCTCTCACTAAAAATCTGCTTTCCTGTTTTGCTGCTGCAGTTGAATTATGAAGCAACAATTACTCAGAGATAGACAATGCTAGATCTGCTCTTGGTTTTTATGTGCACATGAAAAAGTTACTTGATTTCTATAAGGTGTTTCGTTATTATGTAGAGAATGAAAATATTTTCTCCCATGACATTTATTTAGATTTATAACCTAAGACTTTTCATAAAGCCTTATTTAAAGCTTACACAATTAAATAAATATTATGACCCTTGATAAAAAGGAAAAAGGGTACAGAATGAAGTTTTCCAGGTGTGGGCATAGGCTCTACATACTTCCCATTAGTTAGAATTCCAATAGCAAAATATTGTTCTTACTCTATGATATCCCACTTTATCTCCCAGGTAGATAATGGCTACCCTTCACTACCCTTCATACCTTACCCCTCTTGCCCATTATGTACTCATTCACTCTCAGGTTCTAAGAGAAAGAGCCAGGGTTAATTGTGTGATGTGTTGAATATAAAAGTTATATGATAGGGAATTAACAAGGATTGTCAGCTTAATAGAAAAAAAAAATATATATATATAAAATCATCTAGACTTTTGGAGCAGGTACTTCCCAAGCATTTTTTCACATACAAAAATGAAAAATCTTAAGGAATTTCTGTTCTCAAGAAATTTGGATCTAGAAGACACAGTAAAGGAGGAAGAACTGAACTCATAACTCTTAAACAAGGTAGACTATGATGAATTCTCTATGTATGCAAACTAGAACTCAATAGAGGAAGTAGAAAACGCCTTAATGGTATATGGTACTTGGATGGATGGTCATCATTCTTCGTATGAGTTTTGACAAAAAGAAGTGTCTCAGGGGAAAAGCACTGAACATGTTTGGTTTCTAGGCAGGAGGTTTGTATGCAGGAGACTATGGTAAGTAGGGAAAGTGAGAGAAACCAGGTAGAAAAAGTAGATTAGATCATACTGTATACAACTTCAGAATGGATTGCAGAGAACAGCAAGGAGCACGTGCAGCTGTCTCAAGAGGTTAATTTTTCTCAGAAGATCAATATACCAAAGCAATTTGGTAGCAGTCCTTTGATTATTTAACTTTGTATTTAACTTTGTGCTACAAAAACATTTGAATGAAATATAACAAAATATAGTCAGGCAAATGTTAAAAGTATGTTATATAGTATGTAATATTTTTGTTTTGTTCATAGAAGTGCTTTTAATATTGAAATTCATGACACATTGAAGAGAATTGCCGGATTTAAAATCACAAAATATCCTTGTTTCTTCCATATGGCACTGACAATCTGTATCCAAGAGTGAAAAAGAAAAGTAAGTATAGACAATGAAGCCAGCTTGACATAAAAACTAAAAATAACGGCACTAAAATGCATTAGAATTTATGCTATGCAGGTGGCTACAAATACAGTAACATTCAATTAAGTTTATGTTCGACACATGGCTGAGAAAGGAAGAGCATTTCTTTTTCTTTTCTTTTTTTTTTAAGATTTATTTTTATTGCTTTTGACAGAGAGAGAGATACAGAGACAGAGACAGAGACAGAGGGGGGAGGGCCCAGAGCAGTCTCCATAGTTGCACATCATTGGTTTTTCCACATAGTTTCATTCCACAGGTGGGTGGGGCTGCACAGGGCAGGAACTGGGCCGGGGTCTTCACCCTGGTGAGAACTGAACTGGGGGCACTCCCCAGTTCAGCATATGGGTCCGCATGGGCCAGGGCTGGGATTTGATCCTTGGTCCCCAGGGCTGCAAAGTGAGCGCCTAACCCACTGAGCCATCCCGGCTTCCCAGAAGAGCATTTCTTGATAATATAGTTGGCTATAAAATTGTCTTTACTTGCAAAATGTTACCTTAGGACTTACTTAATAAATTTTTTAAAAAAGATTTATTTTAATGTTTTGAGAGAAGGTGAAAGAGAGACAGAGAGAGAAGCAGGGCAGGCCGAGAGCAGTCGCCATAGTTGTACATCATTGGTTGTGACATGGTTTTGTGTCACACAGGTGGATTTGGGGCTGTGCAGGATGGGAACTGAACTGGGGGCTTCCCGCATGGGAGACAAGAATCGTCACCACTTAGCCCTCCCAGTGGTTACCAATTGTACTGCACTTCAGCATATGGGTTTGCATGGGCTGGGGATGGAAATCGAACCCCAGACCTCACGACTGCTCAACTACTGAGCTATCCCAGCATCCCCACCTTAAGACTTCTTAAAGAAACATTTATTACAGCTGTAATTAATCAGCGAACTTGCAATTACCATATAACCTCCTATGTTTACACTTAGCACATCTATATAAATAAAACTTCATTCAAGGTTCATTACCTAGAGAATAGCATTACATGCATGAGAAATATTTTAATTTCCCTAACTGTACCAGTGAAGCTAAATTAATCACCAAGTCAGAAGTTGCTAATGTTTCTGAATCTGGATGATAAGAAGAGGGTAGAGTATATATTATATTTGGTTTCCTATTCTGTTTTATTTACCCTTTCTATTGCTCAGTTTTGAGAAGCATTCAAACATATCTATTTACTCCAACCTTACAACTTTCCAGAACCAACATTAGTGACTTATTTTTTTATTGGTTTGTACAATGTTGTACACTAGTACAGTGTGTACATTATGAAAAAATCTGTACTGTCAATGCTGAAGTATGGAGTAATTTTATCAGATTCTTTCAAATGCAATCTGAAAATTCATTAACAAAGGCTATAAAACAAAACCAATCTGTACTACCTATAATACACAAGGGCAAGATATTGAAAAGTTTGAAAACATAATTGATATCTGCGTTAGTAGAAATTACCTAGAAATGAGAAGGTATCCTACTACTATGTAGGACTTCAAAAGCCAAATACTCATATATCTTGTATAGCTTCCTGGATAAGAGGGTACTGTTCCAACTACTGAATAGATAAAAAGGAAATATTTGTGTGACTGTTGTTAATATAAAAGAGTCCTTTCAAATAATGCTCTTGGAAACTCTATTACTGTTATTATCTCATGCTGAATGGCAGGAAACCCTATATATATCTTCTATTTCTTATTCTCATTTCAACTACTCTTTTGCTCTTGAGACAAGGTGAGCAGTAAAATGTAGTTTTTACTTAAGCAAAAGCATAAAATCTTCACCCAACTACACAGTCATCATGATGATATATTTTATTGCTTTCCAATACCATGCTCAGAAAAACAGGCACTTTTCAGACCAAAAATAAGACTGTATTATTAACCATTTATCAATAATATCTAAATGTCTGATACTGCATTATAATTCATTTTCTTTTGGGGGGTGAGGTCATTAATATACCTTTTTTTTTTTAACCTAAAGACAATGTATTGAATGTCTACTATGTGTCAGGTATTGTCCTCCATGCTGTGGATATAAAGGCTCACTGTCTACACATGGATTTTACTCCCATGGAGCTTAGAATCTCTGAAATAAACATGTATGTTCTAACTTTCTCTTTGGGAAATAAACTTTGAATAACAATTATCTATGTCCATATTAGTTTAATGTTGTGGCTTTGAATTTTGAATTTCTAAAGCATTTGGCTGGCCAAGAACACTCATTATATTACAGTGTTCATATTAATACTTAAAATTTCAGAAGAACAATAATAAGAGAAAATTATGTTTAAAGTATATTTTTCTGTTGGAGTAAAGAAATCTCAGATAAGGTCTGACAAGGCTAGTAGAACACAAATAATTCTACAGAAAGGAAATTTAAAGTGGCTTGTCAAACACTGCATTATTTTTCTGAAGTTTTCTAACACATTTTTTCATGGAGACGTCTTTGAGACGATAAAGGAACCATGTATTTCTAGAATATTATTTGAATAAGAACTCCATAATCTTACTTTATGAATTTGGTGATTTTCAGTATGCCTCTTTTGCTCTTTAATCCTGATGAAACATGGAGATTTGTATCAATTCATACTATGCCTACACAAAGAGATTGGCAAGCTCGAATACCTGGCAAAGTATCAGGAGATGTATCCATCCACAGACAGGCAACTGACTATTGTAACTTGCCTAGTGGTTAATGCAAATTCCATGGCTAACCTGGTTTTTATTTATTTAAAGCAATTCCAAAATGATTGGTGTGGTGCTATACCTTTACATTAAATGTTGCCAATAGAATTTATCTTAATCTAGCTTCTTATTTGTGCTTCTAAATAACATTTTTATTGTTCAAGTTAAAATATCTACAGCATATTATGTTTTAGTTTGACTATTTCTGAGAAAAAAGAAATTCATTTGTTTAGACACTTTGTGTGTGATATTATATATTTATAAATTAGCTTCAAGGGTGTGTAGTTGTTACTTGCCTTAATCTGGGTTTTCAGGCTTTCCTTCTGCATTTATTCATCAGAGATTAAATAATACCTCTATCTTTATAGCTATAGGAGGGCCGTCTGGAAAGTAACCAGCCACATAATATGAAAAATAGAGGCATTTATGGCTGTAATTTGTTCTGGACAGACCTCATATATCTACCTAACATCTATCAGTATTTTTTATTTTTCTTAAAAAATTTTTTTGAGCACTTCAATATGATAGCACCATTGATAGAGGTGAACATCACAGACAAGGTCCTTATCCTCATGGAATCGATGAGAAAGTAAATCACTGTAACTCCAAGTGGCAATAATGACTATGAAGAAAACTATAGGCAGGTAAGGCTTAAAAAACTAAGTAGGAAGCAGGCAGCAGAGGCTATTTTCAGTAGGGTGATCAGGAAAGGCCTCTCTGGAAAGACGTTTGAACAGAGACCAGAGAAAACTAAGGAAGACAGCTGTGTACGGATGTAGATAAGAACCTTCCAGGTGGAGAGAACTGGAAGCACAATGACCTGAGGCAAGGGGAAGTTGGTTGTGTTCAAGAAAATAGCAAAACTGCAAGCCAAAACTTAAATATCTGTAATCTAGCAGAGTAAAGCATTTTCCAAATACTAAGGTTAAACTATTTTGTGGATAATTTCTATAAAAATGTGTAAAGGAACACATCAGTATTTAATGCTATGTGAATTTTCAAACAGCTTTAAATATATTCTAATAGCTAGAAACAAATAAACAAGCAAATAAACCAAGCAATTCAATAAAATAAAAGTGCAGTGGTTTATTTAATATGCCTTTTGGTTTCCCTAACTGCAGAATGGCATTTTCTTTTTAGAAAAGGACATGTGAAATGGATAAGAATGGGGAAACTATGTCAGTGATCAACATACGAATGCATTAAATGCCTTAGAATTTGACCACTTATTTGAGTTTTCACTTCCTCATTTCTATAACCAGCCACTAAAGTCTCCTTGATCAGGAAAAAATAATAACTCTGTATACTTGGAATATGTTTATAGAACAGATATAATTCTTATTTTCATTGAGTTAGTAAATTTCTTGTTTTCTTGAAAGTATTCAAACAGGAGCATAAACTGCTGTAGCCAATATGTTAACTTAGAAAAGGAAGCAACCTAAAATACTTGAATAGTAATATTTCCTTAAAAAGTATGAGAAACTAAAATAAATGGTGCATAAAATTAACCTATCAAGCTTTATAATTTTCATTATAATACCCTAAAAGGCATTTATATTTCAAGGGTTTTCAAGAAATATCTATTTTCAGTTTCTCATATCGAGCACTGAGGGGAACATTCATTTTGAAATAGTTGTA
>PVKE010006886.1:11764-52815 GCA_004027555.1 Craseonycteris thonglongyai
AAAGTCTGGGGTCAGACAGTGTTTGTCATTTTCTACCATCAAATAGCTATCATACCCACACATATATAAATGTATACGCATACATCACATACATTGGAGAGTAAAATACAAATCTATATATACATGTACAAATATATATTTATGTGTGTATATGCAAATATACTCATATGTTCTACATGAGGGCTGTCCACTAAGTATCTAGCTATGTAATATGAAAAATAGAGGCATTTATGGCTGGATTTTTTTTTTCTGAGCAGCCCTCATGTGTATATGTATGTAGATTTAGGTATATATACATCTACAAGTGCTGTCCAGAAAAAAATCCACCATTGAACAGTTACATGGCTAGATATTATCCAGACAGCCCTTGTATGTATGTACATATGTGTGTGTGTGTATAAACATATGTATGACTAAGAAATCAAGAATTGAAATCACACCTCCATTATACAATGTAAAATAACAGAATTCTGACACAAAGTCTATTTCTAATTTTTCTTTCTAGATTAGTGTCCAGAATGACATTCCCAAAGCAAGCTCTTAAAGTTAGTTTTTAATGATTTTAAAAACAGCTATTAGAAACTCCAAGGTTCAATATAATTTAAGCATCATTTTATAGGCTTCCCAATGCTTCTATGAAGTTTAACAAGCCAATATCATTATATTTTGGCTTTGAGTTTAAGAGTTTTTAAAGACAACTTAGAGGAAATGGAATCATGCTAATGAGGCTCATGATTCAAATTGAAGTAAAAGTAATGCTGGTCTGGAAATTTTTTTTTTTTTTTTTGGCCTCCAAGAGAAAATTACTCTGGTTCAGGCTTGAATGTTTAATACATGTGTCATGTCATAATACTTCTAAACAAATCAGAGCTACCTAAATGGTAAAAGCATCCATAGAACTTTAGATAAGACAACTGACACTCATACTTGGTATTCACAATAATTAATTAGTGAACACCCATGGGCTTTAGCTTCTGAATATATAAATTCAATCTGCCTAAAAGAACATTTTTATAAGCATATTTTAAATAAGTGTGTCTGCTTTGCAATCAACTGTCAGAAGGTCACAATAAATGCAGGTTAAGTACCCATTATCCTGGAGCTATTAAAAAATCAAATATGTAGCTAACAAGAAGGACTAGCATCATTACAGGAAACAAAGCTGGAGTAAATTCTCTTTTAACTTCATTCTCTGATCTAAATCCTTCCTTAATAACTGCAACATAAAAAAATTCAACATAATAAAGCATCATTGCCACATCCCCTTTTCAGAGATTATAGTCAAGTTCAACAAGGACAACATAAAGTAACTCCCAGGAAAGCAGGGAATCTTACCTGTTTTAGTCAAATGCTGTTTTCTAGCACCTAAAAAGTATGGTAAATTGTACTCCTCAGTAAACATTTGTTGAATGAACACACAAATAAATGAAAGAATGAATGTTTTTTTTTTAAGATTTATTTTATTGTTTTTGACAGAGACAGAGAGAGACAGAGAGAAGGAGAAGGTCCCAGAGTAGTCCCCATAGTTGTATGTCATCAGTTTTTCAACATGGTTTTGTTCCATACAGGTGGGCAGGGGCAGTGCAGGGAAGGAACTGGGCTGGGAGCCTCCAGCATGGGAGGCACACCCCCTTGAGCTGGGGGTCAAACTGGGGGGCGAAAACTGAACTTGGGGCCTCCTGCTTCGAAAGCACACCCCAGTTCAGCATATGGGTCCACAAAGTACTAGGCCAGGATTCAACCCTCAGTCCCCAGGGCTACAAAGTGAGTGATTAACCCACTGAACCATCCCAGCTTCCCGAAAGAATGAATGTTGAAGAGACTGCTTAGGAATTGATTTCTACCCAGACCAGGACTGTCTTTATAATGTACACATGCAGTGGATATTTAATTATTAAGCAAATAAATACTTCTATATTTTAAGAATGATAAAGATACTTCACAGATTTTCTTAATACACTGTCAAGAAAAATTATGGCATTGGATAATGATGCAGCAGCTAATCTTGGCCTCTAAGCATGAATGATTGCTACTAGTTGAAGCAGCATAGCCCTGAGTTCTGCAATCAATTCTGACACTGGGCAGAAGGCACAAGCAGGAGCTCAGGGTACGTGCTTTCAAATCCACCCTTCAATTCACTTCCTGCTTACTGGCCTGGTCCATTTGCCAGTAGGTAAGTCACTAGGATTATTTTATAGTGAATGAGATCTTTCTGTACCCAATACCAATTTTCTAGAATCCTTGTTAGTCACTCAGGTTAGAGACCTATGCATTTCCCCCTGTTCATCAGGTTTAAACTTCTTTTTTCAACCGCTGAGAAATCAGCAGTTCTCCTGTGTGCAGTCAGGCAGTCTTCTTGGGAGGAATTGGGAACAATTCCAGCTACAGATTAGGTAATACTATGGTATCAATGACAAATTTCCTGATATTGACAAGTGTACTGTGGTCATCTAAGGAAATGGACTTATTCTTGGAAACGCACAGTGATGTATTTAGGAGTAAAAAGGCATGCTGGCTCCAACCTATAGACAGATGGTTCCAAAAAAGCTAGCAGTGTGTGTATATGCATGTGTCTGGAGAGAGAAAGAGAGAAAGAGAGAAAGAGAGGGAGAGAGAGAGGGAGAGAGAGAGGGAGGGAGGGAGAGAGAGAGAGAGAGAGAGAGAGAGAGAGAGAGAGAGAGAGACTGACACAGAGATAGAAAGAGAAAGGGACTGATAAAGCAAATGGCACATCACATACACTATTGCTGAGTCTTGGCAAACAGTGTATGAGAGTTCTTTGCACTATCCTCATAACTTTTTTGTAGAAATAAAATAACACAATATAAGTATGTAAAGATAAATGCATTATTATCAATTATAAAGTATATAATGATAATAAAACTAAAAGTTACTAAAAAGAACTACACCTGCAGATTGTTTCTTCCATTTCTGGTCCCAGAGGAAATGCTCACTGTTCTCGGTCTTGTCAACCTCTGAGTGCAGGCTGCACTCAGCAAAGTCTTTTTTTTCACACTCCTCCATTTGAGGGCTGAGCCAGTCACAATATCCTGCTTTCTAATGTCTCCTGTTCTTCAGGGTCCCAGCGACTCCCTAAGTCACCGATGAGGACCTCTAGCACAGCAGTGTCCAATCTTTGGGCTTTTCTGGGCCACACTGGAAAAAGAATTGCCTTGGGCCACACATAAAATATACTGACACTAACAACAGCTGATGAGCTAAGGAAAGGTCACAAAAAAAAAAATCTCCTAATGTTTTAAGAATTTTTATTGGGCCATCCTGGGCCACAGGTTGGACATGCTTGCTCTAGATAGTCTCTTTTGAGCCCCAATCTCTGAGTTTCATGTGAGGGGGAAGCTTTCTTTATCTCTATCATAAAAACTCAGAGTATACTGACAAGCATACCGTACTTAAATAAATTTCAATTTTTGACACCTGGTTTCTCCTACTTCTCCTACTTCTACCCTTTGATTTCATCCAGGTCAGTGAGGTATTGTCAAATCAATTTTGAAAAATTGCCTTTGAAAGGTCTACGGTACATAATTCCAACGCTTCACTTTGGAAAACATGGGTTTTTATCACTTTTGTCCTTCTTAATCTTTGAGACCTTTGCTGAAACTAAGCCAACAGAGTTACATTTAACTACCTGGCTATAGTGACAATTCATAACTCATAATCACCAAGTAAAGAACTACAATTACTGATTTCTTTCTAGGATAAGTTAAGTAAATGACATGGCAGCAGGGTTTTATCTAAAGATTATTTCATGTCTAACACTAAGACTGATACACACTAACTTTCTAGTCATTTGAAAGATAGGTCCTGGGCTATTTGCTATACATTGTAGTTTCTGATTTTATTCCATGAGAAAGCTTCATTTAGCATAGAGGTTCTCAAAGTCTTTGCCCTCAGAAATCCTTTATACTCTTAAAAATTGGGAATACTGGGATGACTCAGCAAGTTAAGTGCTCACCTTGCAACCCTGGGGTCCTAGGATCAAACCTCCAGTCCTTGCAGACCCATATGCTGAACTAGGGAGTGGCCCCCAGTTAGGTTCTTACTAGGACGAGCTTCCCATGTGGGAGGCCTCAGCTCATGGGGCATGCCTCCCAGACAGGAGGCCTCGAACTGATTCCCATCCTGCTCGACCCCCACCCCCACAACCCACCTGTGTGTAATGAAAACATGCTGAAAACTGATGATGTACAACTATGGAGACTGCTTTGGGCCCTCCCCCTTCTCTCTCTATCTCTTTCTCTGTCAAAAACAGTGGAATAAATGTTTTAAGAAAATTACTGAAGGTTCTGAGAGAGCTTCCTTCTGTGAGTTACATTTATAGATATAAAATCTACCAGATAGTAAAAGTAAGAAGTGTAAAACATTTCATTAAAACAACAATGATCAATAAACCTATAACATGCTAATATAGATAACCTGTTTTTTTTAAAAAAATACCCTATTCCCAAAAATATTAGTAAGAAGAGTGTCACCATTTTACACATTTGTATCATATAACCTCTGGAAAATTTTAGCATTAAATTGTTAAACAATGAGTTTAAAAAGATAAACTATGGGAAAGCCGGGACGGCTCAGCGGGTTGAGCGCTCGCTTTGAGGCCACGAGGACCGAGGATCGAATCCCGGCTCCGGCCCAGGCGGACCCACATGCTGAACTGGGGAGTTCCCACAGTTCGGTTCTCTAACTGTCTCTGTCTCTGTCTCTCTCTCTATCTGTCAAAAGTAAAATAGAAATAAATATGCACTGAAGATAAAATAATTACTCTCTATAAATATAAAAAGATATAAAAAAAGAAAAGATAAACTATTATGAAAATAGTTTTGATCTCACAGACTTCTGAAGGTGCCTTTGGGTTTTCAGGGATCCCAGACCACACTTTAAGAAGGCATAATGGAGAAGACCTAGCATTTGTCTTGGGGAGACAATCACGAGTTTGAATCCCAGTTTTGCCTCGAAGTGGTTTTAAGACTTCAGTTAAAGCATTTACACTGTGTGAGATGCAGTATAGCATGTTGAAAATTGAAATAACGCTTCTTCACAGAGAATTGAATGAAATAACACGTTTAGGTTCTCCCAATAGTTGAGCACAAATCAGTCAATACTTGGTAAAAGTAAGTTTTCTCTCTTTTCCTTCTGCAAATTCACTGGCACTCATAATTATATTGTCAATATCTGTAAGGACTGCATTCTGAACTTGGTAAGATCTCATTTTACCTCCCCCTTTTCAGTGTCATCAGAGGGGGATGGCAGAGAACCAGAAATATGAATAGCTATCTTACTGGACAGCTGTGATGACAAAATAAGATGATAGATTTTAAGATGTTTTGAAAAGGTTAAAGGGACATCAAAATATAAGAAAGGCCCTTATTTTGGCAAAAGAATAAAAATGTAAACAAGTGCTACTTAGACCCAAAGTCAAGTCTTTGAAAGAAATTTAAAATGAGTTATGGTAAACTATTTCCTGAAAAAGCCTGGGTTGGGGCACTAGACATTTTCTCAAAACCTGGCTCTATTGTCAAGTTATACAGCACACAGAAGGGAAATTCGTGTTCTGGGGCCAGAAGATGCACGCTGTTCCTCCATCACTTGTGGATTTTCTGACTTGGAGCAAATCAACCTCTTTGGACAGCATTTTTCACTTTAAAATGACATTTGGGAGACATTAGGAACTCATCTTTTCAGCTCCCAAATTGTATAATGTTATCCTTTTTCTGTAATCACTGGATTTCTTTTTTAAAGAACGGAGGTTTTTGCAAGAGGTTAGGTTCATCTCATCACTACATAGAGATGCACAATTTTAATTGAGGGCCACAGTGCCTGGAGAAAAAGTGCAAGGTATCTTGATTATGACCATTCACCATCTAAAGGAAAACAAACCACTATTAGAGGAATTTTCCAGAAGAAGGAAAAGTTCTCCTTTATGGACGCATGACACTCTCTATCCATAAGATCCATTTCTTTTCTCAATAGTCCCAAACCAATTTTATAACTCAGTTGTCTTCCAGCTAGATGTGCAGCATGCTGCGGAGATGAGTCTGTGAAGCCTAACCATATAAGTGGTCTGTCTAAAGAACTGCCCTCATCTATTTGCAGGGATGTTTTATAGTTGAAAGGAGCATGGCTCAGTTTGTTTTCCTCTTTTTTAGTTTTGATATCGGCTTACAAAAACTATTAACAAAAAGAGATACATCAACAACGTAGAGAAATTGAATTGAACTAGAAAAGTTACTACGGTTTACATGTACAATGGCTCATATATTAAAAGCCCAGCATTCTCCATTGTTGACTAAGTATCAGACGTCAGAGTTTCTAATCTCATTAAAGTATTATTGAAAAACTGCTTAATTCTTTTTTTTTTAAACTGTTTTTGACATAGATAGAGAGACAGAAGGGGGAGGGCCCAGAGCAGTCTCCATGGTTGGATATCATCCGTTTTCAACATAGTTACACTCCACACAGGTGGGCGGGGGCCATGCAGAGCAGGCACGCCGCCATGAGCTGTGGGCCTAACCAGGGGACTCCCACTTGGGAAGCTTGTCCCGGTGAGAATCAATCTGGGGCCCAGTTCAGCATATGAGTCTGCACAGGCCGGGGCCAGGACTTGATTCTTGGACCCCTGGGCTACAAAGTGAGTGATCAACCCACTCAGCCATCCCGGCTTCCCCTGCATTAATTCTTCATGAAACCATTTGGAGTCCTCATCACACTGTGCTTTTACTTTCCCACCCATTAGGTAACCTTGTTTAGCACTGGCCTATAGGAGGAATTAAACACTGCAGGTTTCTTCAAAGGATCCATGGAGTAAACAATATTTAAACATTAGAATGATGTATTTTCTTCAAAGTATTTTCTTTCCAAAGCACACACACACAAAACCCCCAGATCTATTGCTATGGACAGGGAACAGCAGGTAACAACAGCAATATAAATTCATGAATGTGTCCATCTATTTTTCTACAGCAGTGACAGAATTAGGAAAGGCACATACACTGCAATGTGGGGGGAGGGGAGAAATCATAGTTCTATATTTTCTATTTTTTATATTCTGTTCCTGCTAAGACTTGGGTGCCAAAAAAAATTGTTTTGGCTTGTTTTTAACAGCATATAATATTTTCTTATTTTTTAGAGGGCAGGTAAATCAGAGCACACTTTTATTATTCTGACAGGGAAATGCCCTGGATGTTCTGTTAATTGAAATGGACAACTTCCTAGGCTCAAAAATCTGTCAACTGGTCTGGTTGGAGCAACATGATGAGAACCACAGGCGCAGATGAAATGAATCACATTCGCAACATGCTGCTGGTTAAATTGATTTAGGGAGATAGAAATTACATGTTGGAAAATAAAATGATGATAGCAGAAACATACATTATAAAACTGCTAATTCATACTGATAAAGAACGTTCTTAGTATTGTACTTTATCTTCATTTGAGGTCACAAATGCTGTTAATACCAAGGTCAGGGAAAAATGATAGTGGGCCTTCCAAATAATTTATTTGAGATTTCAAGGATCAGATTCTATATGTACTTGGAATGTAGTACTTATTCTCTTGTCATATAAATTGACAGTGTTTTTGGTTCTTGAAATGAGGTTTTGCATCAGATCTCTGGGTAGGTATCCTATGGTATAGTATATTACCCAAAAGAAATTTATAGAGGTATTAAAGAAAAAAAAAATGTATGTTTGCATCACAGAAAACGCTTATTATACGAAATATAAAAATGAAAGCATTTTAATACATATTACAAGAATGATTAGTATTTTGTTTGACTTCACCTGCAAATTTTACTTCTGGTTTCTCTAGGCAACAATTTTCTCTTTTTTTGATGTTGAACAAGTTTAGTAGGAAAAAAAAATGCTGTAGGTTGTTTTTACTCCTCCAGAAAAAAAAAAAAGACCCCAAATGGCGTTTTGCTTAGCAAAGTCAAAAGCAACTAACAAAATATCGGCCAGGCAAATGAATTATAGAAAATCTCTCTCTCATGTTGGCTGTTCTTTTTTAAATATATTTTTATTTATTTATTTATTTTTGACAGAGAGAGAGAGAGAGAGAGAGAGAGAGAGAGAGAGAGAGAGAGAGAGAGAGAGAGAGAGAGAGAGAGAGAGAGAGAGAGAGAGAGAGAGAGAGAGAGAGAGAGAGAGAGAGAGAGAGAGAGAGAGAGAGAGAGAGATACAGAGACAGAGAGAGAACTGAACAGGGGGAGCTCCCAGTTCAGCATACGGTTCCTCAAGTGCCAGGGCCGGGATTTGATCCCCAGTCCCCAGCGCTGCAAAGTGAGCACTTAACCCACTGAGCTATCCCAGCTTCCCCAATGTTGGATGTTCTTGATCATTACATATATACAAGTACAAAATGTATTATGTAAACACTCTGAGTTACAATGATTGCATTTATTATAATTATGGTATTATCACGGTATAAATTGAAATATTTAGCTATGATTTTTAAGTTTTGCAATATAATACTGGGACTGTTGATGTTAATTCAAACTAGTTACCTTTTTGGTAAGACAAACAAGCTTCAAATTTCTGCAACAGTTTAAAGGAATCACTCCCCCTAGTTAAATTATTTTAAGAAAAACATTAACAGAATACACATTAATTAAATATTATGCATATATATTTATAAACTATGAGATCATATTGCTTTTATTTGATTGAATTCCTCTTCTTATTAGACTGCCATACCATAACAAGTAATCCTGTATCCCAAGATGTTTTTCATACAGGAAATACATTCAAAAACGACTTTCTGAATGATAAAAGAAGTAAAACAAGATTTAAAGTAATATAAAACCGAGGTACAGCTATTCCTTAATTTAACTGATAAATGTCCTACTTTCAATAGGAGTTTGACAAATAACTTCAATTTACGAAGTGCTGAGGAGAACATAAAATACCTTACTTGTACTATTTTGTCTAATCCTAGAAATAATTCTATGAGGCAGATACTAGTCTCTCATTTTAAGGATAATAAATTGAGTGTCAGAGAGAGTCTAAGAGACTCAACTCACACAAGGTCATACACCTACTAACTCATGGAACTGGAACTATCATGTATATTTTCCAAATATACATGATAGTCCTTCAACCCAGCTCACGAAACTTCCCCACCCTCAAACAGCAGGTGTTTTTCACGAGGCCTTTATGTGACTTTTGCTGGCTCTATTCAATTACAGGAAATCCATTTTCAGTATGTCTTCCCTCTCAGGCACTTGGCTTTTACTCAAAATTTGCATCATACCAAATAAAGGATTTAATGGGTATAAAAAAACTTGAGAAGTCATATCTTTTGACCTAAGCCTAGACCTCTTCTGATCAAAGAAACCTTGGTTTCCTCTCCCTCCCTGGTTACTGGTAGCCAATGGCACTGCATTCTCCTTCCAGTGAGAGCTGTTTGTTCTCAAATCAATTAGTTTTTAATCATCCCCACTGACCTCTTCACACCTTCTGCCTGGACAATCACCATGGCTTTTATACTGACTCCCCCACTACTAGTGTCTAATTTCTAATGCCTCCTGTTACTCCTTCTATCGATTTATTACTTTGCAGACAGTTATTTTATCAGGTATAGTCTACGCATGTTAAAAATTTCAAGTTAAAAAAAATTTCAAGAATCTGGAATTCCTTAGCAGAGCTTGCAGGGCCTTTGTCAACCTAACCTCATTTTTACACCTTCGCCCTCTTCTTCCAACACTGGCTCACAACATGTTCTGACTTTGTTGAAGTTCCTTACCCATAATGCATCATGCTCTTTTATGTTTCCCAATGAAATGTCCCCAATGTTTCTCACAACTCCTGCTTATCTATCAGTTCTGTAATTTTAAAAAGCATTTTGAAAAATGATTAAATCATTATCTCTTTAGTGAAACTCTTTTTTTCTTTTTTGCAGACAATCCAAGTAGATGTTTCTTGGTTTATCTACTACTCCATTGTAGTTATTTGTTTACATGCCTGGGTATTTCATTAGACTGTGAGCTCACTACAGACAAGGGCTGTGATTAAGCATTTCTGTATTCCTAACATTTAGCTCAGTGCCTGGTACAAAATAAGTGCTTAATTCAAATAAGTGTGAAATATGTATACAACTATTATTTCTAATATTCTTGTCTCCTGATCTGACATGTTTTCCTTACATGTAAATATCTACTTACAATATAGCATTACAGTTTCCAGTTTTCAGCTAGCTATCTTGAGGTTGTCTTCTTTAACATCACTTTTGGAAATCTTGTGAAATATTATATAGTCACTATACGAGGGCTATCTAGAAAGTATCCAGGCTTTATGGCTGGATTTTTTTCTGAATAACCCTTGTACTTTCCTTCCTCTTCCAATTCAAGTAGCTCAACAAATTGTCATAGCTGGTAACTTCAAAGTGGGTGATGGAAATAAGAGGACTAATATGAACACAGTAAACCTTAATTTATATCTTGTAGTACATAATTAAAGACCAGTGCTTTGTCTCTTCAAATGTCCAAAGTGTATGGTAAAATTTGGATCTATGGTGGTCTTTATCTATCATACTACCATATCCTAATAAAAACTTATAATTTTCTTAAATAATGCCTAATTGAAAATTATGTATTAAGGTGTTACAAACTGAACAGGGGTATAGATATTTCAATCTAAAGAATATGTAGGAACTTAACATAATCACTGCCTCCCCCATGACATGATTAGAAACAACTTTCACTGAGTTTCAAAATCCATTTCAGATTAACTTGCAGAAAACTTTGCTACCCAATTTATGCTCATGGATTTTGTAATTGAGTTTTTCCCCTTTAAATTTATAAAAACACCACAGGATAATATTTCTGACACCAGTGCATTTAGTAAATAATTCAGTTGATCTCGGTTCTAACAAACTGACCTCTATGTAGTTTAACTTGCTCTCCTTTGCCAAGTTATAAATAAAAATGCAACAATAGTTTTTAGTTGAAATAGAATTACAAGCAGAATGACAGCAGTAAAACTGAGGACAGCTGTTTAAATAGGAACAATGTGACTCAAAAGGAAACCATAATGCTTATTGAAACACACTTGATGTAGCCTTAATTCTACAAACAACAAGGATGAGATTAGAGCATCAAAGAGCTATAAACCTTTTCAGCTTTTATCTGCATATAATATGAGAAAAATTCACTGAAAATGCCCTACTTCACAGAGACGTGATAGTAAAAGGCTATGAAATCTTTGATGTTAATTGTAGAACAATAACTGATGCTTTTAACTTTGCAGGTTTATTTATTTATTTATTTATTTTTATTACACACTGTATTTAGAACGGTAACACAAATAGCAGATCTCAACTATACAAGTTGAATGTGCTTCAGTGAAGGAAGAGCTATCATTTGACCCAATTAATCTTGATTTGGGATAAGTGCTTGATAAACGATTGCCCAGAAACAAAGACACTATGGCTCATTGAACTTCGTTTTCATCTTATATCTGCTGTATACTCATGGTGTAACCTTGACAAAGTCATTTAACCTCTCCTTCCCTCTTTGCATGTGTAAAGTGTAGCTATCTTGGCCTACCTTACTTGGCAAAAATAAACACTAGCACCATATATTCAATAAGTATGAACATGGAATACTACTGGTATAAAATATAAATGTGGTGGAATAAGAACATTATTGTGTCATTAACATAAGCCTCTGAAAAAATTGCTTTCATGTAGAATGAATGTTTCTAACAACTATATACAGTAGACTCTCAGTTAACCAACACCTATGGGGATTAGTGGGTGCCAGATAAATGTAAGTAGACTCTCCATTAACTGGAACTCAAGTCGATTGCTTGAGAGTGCTGGTTGTTTTGAGTTCTGGCTGACAGAGGGTCTACTATAGTTTGAACTCATTTAAACAAACAGGTGCTACAATATTTACTTTGGTCCATTAGACATAGATCTGCTGGCTGCACAAACTGGAGTAATACTCATATAATATTTATTGGCTGTCTATTCAATGCAGACACTTTTATCTTTTGGCTATTTAGGCTCTGACTCTTGTAATCCAAACCATTATCCAGGTAGTTAAGTAATAGAGGCAGTAAAAATGACAGTCAGATAAAGAAACCGCCAGAAACAATATCTGGTGGTGTGAGTTGAGGTGACAGTCAAAATAAAAAAAGAGTAAAAGCAAATGAAAAGTTGGGTCACTTATTGTTACTTAAAATGAAAAAATACTATTACAAATATTTAAAATGGAGTCAGGTCTATATGATATAAACTTATACTGGAGTAAAACTTTAGCTTTGAACATTTTCACTTAAATTTGACAAGAAGATTTTGGGGTTTGTTTACAAAGAGAAGAAATATTTGTACCAAATATAGACATAATATGGAATGTTTAAAGAGCAATAAAATTGTAAACACTAGTCTAAATGGTATCAAGTATTTGAAAAGTATAATCACATTTTAATGTAGATTTTCAGTTAAATTTAAGAAGAAAAATTTGTACTTACTATGAGAGTTGTCACTAAGGAAAGTATTTGAATTGCTTTTTCGGCAGAAGTTATCAAAAATACCTTAGATTAATTTGTTACCAAAATTGATATATGATGGGGATGCTGGGATGCTTCAGTGGGTTGAGTATTTGCCTTGCAGTCGTGGGGTCCAAGGATTGTACCCCAACCTGGGCCCGTGAGGACCCATATGCTGAATTGGGGGTGGGCCCTAGTTAGGTTCTCACCAGGGTGAGCTTCACATGTGGCCCACAGTCTGGTTCCTGCCCTTCACAACCCCGCACCCACCTGTGGAGTAAACTATATCAAAAACCAATGACATACAATTATGGAGACTGCTCTGGGCCCTCCGTCTTTTCACTCCCTCTCTCTTTGTAAAAACAATAAAAATAAATCTTAAAAAAAAATTGATATAATGATGGAATCTTATTCTAATTAAAGAAAAAATGAAATGGACTAATGTTTTTGTCAGCTTGCACATTCAATAACTATCTAGAAAAAAATGTTTTTTCATATAATAATCATAATTGATCTGAGGTTTGGGTTTGTTTTCTAGAATTGGGCTTGATTGGATATTTTATTTAGACCTGTTATAACCTGGCTAGGTATGTAGGCAAAAGAAGAAATAAGGGCTTTCTGGAAAGTATCCAGCTATGTATTAATAATATGAAAAATACAGGCATTTATGGCTGGCTTTCTTCCGGACAGCCCTTGTGTAATGAAATATGCGCAAGTGGCTTCCAGATAAATTGGTTAGGTGAATTAGTGAGAAGGCCTAATATTTATACAAATGAGTGATAGGACCGCATCTATTTGCAAAACTATTGGCTAAGCCTGAGATTGCGCGTTGTGGTTACTGCTCACAAACAGTTAACTCATACCCACATTCCTGATGTCTATTACTGGGTTCAGCACATTGCAAAATATTTGATGAACTCACTGAATGAATGGTATCTTAGACTTGACTCTCAGAGTATGAGTATTTTAACCTCTTAATTCACTTCTTCAACAAATATTTACTAAGCATCTACTATGTGTGGGCCATATCATGAATAAAAAGACACACATGGTCTCTGCTTTCGGTCTAGTTATAGATCTTAGGCAAATAAACTCATGAAAGAGTACATACTAACACTCAGAAAGCACTCCGACAAGACAGAAATTGTGTTAAATTGACCTTGACTAGGAATCAAGGCAGGAGTCTCTAAGTAAGTGACTCCTGAGCTGACCTGTGAAAGGTGAATGTTAGGTTTGAAATGGAAGAAGTAGAATGGCAGAGATCTCCAGGTAGAGAAGATTATACAACAGCAGGGAGCCCTGGAGCAGAAAAGGCATGCAGTGTATTGAATGAAGCAAAGCAAAAGGGAGATGTGGCTGGAGGTGGATTGGGGCACGTTCTTTGGAGCATGGTAGGGTCTCATGAAGTAGATCACTTAGTCATAAAGCGTGGTGAGAAACCACACAAGAAAATGATTGCCCTGACTGCAAGGCCCTCACAGCCTGGGAAAGGCCTGGGAAGGAGATACAAGGGACACTGTGCCTTCCTCAGAAGGATTGGAGTCTTGTCTACACAAAGTTGTCAGTTTTTACCTAGATCAGAGAGTGTCCAATCTTTTGGCCTCCCTGAGCCATTTTGGAAGAAGAACTGTCAGGGGCCACACACAAAATACATGAACACTAGTGATAGCTGATGAGCTATAAAAAAGATTGCAAAATAATCTCATAATGTTTTAAGACAATTTATGAATTTGTGTTGGGCTGCATTCAAAGCTGTCCTGGGCCGCATGTGTCCCACAGGCCATGGGGTGGACAAATTTGGCCTAGATACTCCACAGAGAATTAGGAGATATTATAATAATTTTTTCCTCAGCTGTTGCTGAAAGCAAGAGCTATATAGTGAAGACTTGATCACATAGATCTCAGAAATGTTACAAGAACAAATAAGAGATGGGAAAAGCCGAAGTACTTTCTTTTTACATTGAAAGCTCCTCACATACTTGCATTTTTTTTATGAACAAAGAAATGTGGTTTGCCATTTGTAAATCAGAGCAGTACCTGCTTAGTAATGAGTGGCTTGAGTGGGAGATGGCTGGAGCTAGATGTGGCCCTGAAGTAAGATACAATTTAGGTGATTGCATCCAATCTTCTACAACTGAAATCAATATCTAGTCCACAGTCTTCTTCCATAATGGATAGCAGTGTTATAAAACCTTAAAGCACAGCTTACCTATGTGTAGTCCACCTAACTGTGAGCCAGAATCAAGTGGAATGACTTAAAAATGAAGGGTCTTAGCCTCTTAGTTCTAGACCTTCTGGGTTCTCAGGTGTGACCTTAGACTCCATAGATGTAAAACATCCAAAGGCAATGATTCCCAAGCAATCGTGTATATAGGAGTCAGTGGGAAACTTAGAAAATGCAGATTCTCAGAACCTATAACCAGAAATTTTAATTCAGGAAATCTGAGGTAAATACCTAAGTGTAGGCATTTTTTTTTTAAAGCTCAGGTGAATTTTAAATGCAGAGTTAAGAGCCACTAGTCTAAAAGTTCTTCCTAGTTTATTTGAACAAGCTCTCAGAAAGCATAGTACCGGTACCCTTGTATTATAAGTTCACTGAGGTCAGGGGCACCGTCTTTTTTAACTTTCTCCAGTACTATGATAGAGTTAACTCTTACCATTCTTTGGATGTCAGTGAAATGTCATTTCCTTCTTGACAAGATGGCACGCTCCTGCTATAGATTCATATAGTTCTCCCTAATCTCCCAAATCACTTATCATACTACTTTATAATACACTGCCAAGTTATGTTTCTTCTAAGCTAGCTGTAAACTCTGGGAGAACTTGTCTATTCTATGCTTAATAGAACTATTAATATCTAGCAGAATATCTGATACTTAATAGACACTTAATGAATACTTACTGAATGAAAAAATATGCAGTAAATATTAAATGTTTTTATTACTTGAAGACATCAAATTCTGGTAGAACTTTTCAACAATAATTGGTATCATGGCCTAAATCTGGCCACCTCTCCCCATCTCTGCAGCTATGAGCCTAGTCCTAAATGCCTCTATCCTTCCTTTGAAGGGGAAATCAAATAGACTTGGAAAATAAAGGCATCCACATCAGAGCAAGATTGCTCAGGAATTAGATGGCTACAAAAGAGTACATTTAGAACTAAATTCATAGAAAATTGTCTTCAAAGATTAAAATAAATAATAAAATAATGAAAATAGATAAAATGGTTAGGATGGGGCTCAGAAAATAATCTGAGCATCCACAGGGATGGCCTAAAAATTGATAGCAGAACAGCACTTGATGAATCTTTAGGGGATAAATAGAGGAAGTGTGGGTGAGAGTAAAAATGATCAAAATATGGGTATCTTGGAGGCATTGTTTGAGACATAACACTGAACTTGTTGACCAAGAATCAAAATTTAATAAGGAATATATTATAGTACAGTAAAGAATAGTTTAGGGGCTTTGAAAAGTGTGGGGTTCAGGTTACAAATGCCTCCCCTCACATCAAGAGGAGTTAATGAATGAAGGAAGGCAATTGAAAATATATTATCACTGACAACTTGGTCTCTGTCACGAATACATAAGGAGACATCATTTGGAGAAGACAATTTGTTCAGAATGAAATGGAGGATTCCATGGAAGGTAACCAAAGTGAAGACAGGATGTAAGATGGATAAGTGTGAGATACTCTCTACCTTTTATTTTCTGAGAAAAGCAAGAGACACCTAATCTAATTTTAAACTTAAACTGGAAAAGATATCATTCTGTTTGTTTCTGTCCAATTGTCATCTTGTCATGGTCTCTTTTCAATTCTAAGTCTATTGATTTTTCAACCTCTTTCTCCATCATACTAGAAAAATGTTGAAAGAACAAGGTAAAGGAACATTAACCTAGAGTGATAAGAATGCAAGAGTATTCATTTAGCAATAAAAAGCCCATAAAACCTCTGGTTCAGACCTCAGACTCCACACAGCAATAGTCCATTCATAGATACTAAAAAGCACGTTTTAAAAATCTTGGATATATTATTGGAGCTCAGTATTATGAATCCAGGAGAGAGAATTATGAGAGCAATGAAGGCAAAATGTCATGAAATACAGAAAATGCCTTCTCTGGGCTGAGTTTTAAGTATCTATGGGGTAAAGCACCAAAATCTGGGTTAGGGAGAAAAAATAATAATGAAAGAAAAAAAACTAGGATAATGAGACAAATATGATTGCTATTGGTGAAAAAATAAAGAGCTACAGGTTAAAGCATATGGAAATTCATAATGTTGAAAATCTAATTATTTAAAATGAACCAAATTATAAAATAACCAAAGTATTTACTGGATTGAGTTTTTAAAATCAATAAGCAATAGATCTTATAGTGAAGAGTTTAAGTTGTGCAGTTGGATGTATTTCAGTTCTTCTGACTTACAGATGATCTTAGCATAGCCTTTAACCTTTCTAAGTCTCAATCTGTTAGTAAAATGGGGGTAACTATGCTATTTACTTCATAGGGTATTTACAATGATTAAATGAAAAAGAAAATATAAGTGCTTATCATGGTGCCAGGAAGCAAGTAAGAACTTTATACATGTAGTTTAGTACTAAGAGCTACCATTTGACTTGTTGCCTTGTGTTTAAAGTGACACATCTCTCACTTGAGATGATATCTATTTTATTTATTTATTTATTTAGACAGAGAGAGAGAGAGAGAGAGAGAGATACAGAGACAGAGAGAGAACTGAACTGGGGGAACCCCCCAGTTCAGCATATGGGGGTCCGCACGGGCCAGGGCTGGGACTCGATCCTCGGTCCCCGGCGCTGCAAAGTGAGTGCTTAACCCACTGAGCCATCCCGGCTTCGCCTGCCTTGTGTTAATACTCACCAATAATGAAGTATAAAGACAAGCAAAGATTACTGTAGGTATCAGAGGAAAACTGAAAATAGGGTTGCCTACTGCTTTAGACAATCCACAGAGTGGATGACTTTGAATAAATAATTGGGAACCCAAAACAAAACAAAACAAAACAAGGAATAATCAGAAGGATCTTTATCTAAAGAGTAAGGATAAAGCCACTAAGATTTAAAGTATTAATATAGGATTATACCAGGTTGATAGAGATTTTTTTTTTTCTTATGGAAATTACTAAAAACTTACAAAGCTTCTAAAATACCATTTTGTATTAATATTTCACAACAGCTACAATAGAAGTTGTCACATGGAAACGAAACAAGGTACCGGTATCTGAATGCAAGCTGAACATTTAAAGAAAGTGAGCAACTCACTTAAAATTTAATGCAAGGCTTCTAAAGGCAGCAATAATGCTCTAAGTAATCATGAAAGCATAAATATATTTAGGGCAAAGTTGAAGTTCCTAAAAATTTCACCACAGTGTTTTTCCTATGGAAGAAAATTGTTGTTGAATAACATTTTCTTGTTCAAATAATAGAGAAAATAAATGATGGAGTTTTATAGAAACCTGCTGTGCATTTGGAGTTGTAATAGGCATATTACAGAAGACATTGGGACACTTGTCTATGAAGATGTTATTTGGGAGGATAAAGCCGACAAAAAGCAATAGTGACCAGTAGGAGATTACACAGGAATTGTTCAGAGCACCTTATGCACCCAACCTGTTGCTGAGACCAAGATCCTGGAAATTATCTGTGATTACTTTCTTTCCCTGAATCTTCACATGATCAAAACCTATTGATTCTACATTCACAAAATGGTCCAAACCTGCCCTGCTCTTCCTGATCCTACAGCCACTATCATAGTTCAAAATACCATCTTTTACTTAGATAAGTGCTTTACTCTCTTAACTCCACTCTTTCCTACCCACAGTCAATGTTCTATGTAGTAACCTCAGTGAGCTCTACGAATACTAAACTTGGTCATAGGATTTCTCTGTTTAAAATATTTCACTGGCTCCTCATCACAATTAGAATAAGATCTAACCTCTTCTCATGGCTTATGGGATCTCACATGTTTTGTCCTTGGCTATTTCATCTAATATTTTATTTTGCCTTGCACTAAACTTCTCATATTCTCCTTCTTTCTGCTCCTAGAACAAACCAAGATCATTCCTGCCTCAGGACTCTTGCATATGCTGAAGCCCTCTTCCTCCAGATATTTCAGGATGGTTGTTACTCTTTAGGTTTCAACTCAGAGGTGAGTGTCTCAGAGAGGCCTGTGACCATCCTTTATAGATGACCCTTCTACCCTTAATATACTACTCCTTATTACATTCATGTCTTTATGTTTTTTTTCTCCCCACCACAGTAATAACTATATGTATGTGGGTTTACTTTCTTTTTATTCCAAGGGTATAAGTTACTTAAGGGAAGGAATTCTGGCTAACATTTCTTGCTATATCCCCAAGGACCTCCTAAAACCAGCCTGACACCTAGTTAGCATTTGGTGGATCTTGAATGAATGACAGGGACCCTTCCTCATACCTCTCATCCAGACACATTTCCTATCTCTGAAGCCATCTACTCTCAGAATTCTTTTCTGTCTTTGATGAGATTTTGCACTCAAGATCTTTCATTACCTTTCTAATGAATGTTGAGCTCCTAAATCTTCTATTCACCTTTGGCTCCCAAAGCCTTTTCCCGATACCTTCCAGGAGATAAAAGTTGACACACGGTAGCAAAAGGAGGAATAAATCATATTTAGTTTCTCCCTTCCACTCCCAACTTGACTTCCTCTACTTTTTGAATTCAGATGCTCTGTTAAGAGGAGAGGACTTTAGATACTGGGACACAAAGGTCCTTAGGACATCAAGTTCTAACAATGCTGTCATTGCTATGTGATTGATGGTTAGTAGCTCTGCAAACTGATCCAAGTAATAATTTTCTAAAAATAGTAATAAAGTTGACTTAAGAAGATAAAACAACCACATAAAATACGTTTTTCCCCTTTTGGAAAAGGGTTTCATGTGCCAAATGACTAACTTACACATACAATTATAAAATAGACTTGATTTTGATTTTAAAACTCTCTGAATAAACTGTGAGCTGTAGAAGTCCAGGGGACAGGAAGGTCATTATGACCTGTAGTAATTAAAGAAGTATATAGGGGGAGGAGGGACTTGAGGTGAACCTGAAATTACAGTTGGACTTAAATAGCTGCTATACTTAGTTGCATGATTTCTCCTCCCCTAATTTGGAGGGGAAATCTGCATCTCCTCCAGTTTCGCCTGGCTAGCTGCCACAGCTGTCAATAGCAGCAGCCCTTTTGCTGAAAAATGGCCAACAAGGTAACTGTGAATAATTTCAGGAATAAAACTTTCACAAAGTGAAAGGTTAATGAGTAGAGCACCATTGGAGTGTTTTTGTATGGATGCAAATCTGCTTCTTTTGTTTAGATTCCTCCGAGCAGCTTTAAAAATGTACAAAACAACAGAAGAGCAGAAACTATATATTAATTGAAGTCAGTAACCACCGCAAAACATCTTAATCCCTTGCCACTAAATTGTGCTTCAAAAAAATTAACCAAGAATAGAAGATGTTTTATGCTTTAACATGGCTCATCAGAGAGAAAGTGGGACCCGGGTGGTAGCATCCCCGCTTAGCCTCCACTGTAACTAAACCTCTGATGCTTCCTGAGAATATTTTTCTGTGACTGTCTAGTGATCCTACAGTGTACATTTTTTTAGATTACCAAAATCAAAACAAAAGGGGGAAAAATGCATGAAACTGGTAGGACAGATGTCATTTCAGGGACTCTCAGAATATGGTACCACAGAATCATCCCTACTGATGCCAAAAGACAAAAAAGGTCAAATATCCAAGCCTTCAAAGTCATTATTCTTAGTGGCATAACTCGTTTTCCAAAAGGGGCATGTATTGCCTGGAGTTCTTCCATGGTCACTACCACTGCCTTCCCTTTTGCATTCACAGTACACTCCAGTTACAGTTTATTTCAGAAACCATTTCTTGTACAACAGTCGCCCTTTGGCCTTGGTAACATAGGTCATATAGGTGCTTGCTATTGGCAAATCACTGCATTGACCATTCTTAACCAACTATGTGCTTGACACAATATGTAATATGTTCATTCCCATGCCTTATATAAGTAATGTTCATATGTAGTCACAAGTAAACCCACCTGAAATAGAAAATCCAAATAGAGTGAATGCTATCACTTCCTCTCCAAGCTAAAATGAAAATCGGGGGAAGCCGGGATGGCTCAGTGGGTTAGGTGCTCACTTTGCAGCGCAGGGGACCGAGGATCGAATCCCGGCCCCGGCCCGTGCGGAACCATATGCTGAACTGGGAGCTCCCCCAGTTCAGTTCTCTCTGTCTCTGTCTCTGTCTCTCTGTCTCTCTCTCTCCCTCTCTGTCAAAAATAAAAAAATAAAAACATATATATTAAAAAAAAAAAAAAAGAAATGTCATACTACAGAAAAACCTTTGGTTATAGTATGATGGATTCATTTAAAATGAAAATCGATATTTCCAGTCAGTTTCAAGATTTTGGTCTTCTCTAAAGAGAACCTTGAGTTAAAAATAAAAAACTCTTCTAGTTTTTGTTTTTTTGTTTTGTTTCTTTACCCAGCCACATCTGTATGTTAGTAATGAAGATTATGGCATCTCAAAAGGCATACCATAAAAATTCAATGCAAACTAATTAGAGAAAAGAAAGGTAGGAAAACTGAATACCCATCCAAACCTCAGTACCCTCCTATTCTGATACTAATCCATGAGTGCTCAGGGGTTCTGTGGTGTAAGGTCAATGTGAACATGTGGGATTAGATCGGGAACCTCATGAAATATATGCTAACAGAAAAGGCTCTCAATTTAGAATGGCTTATTATTATCCTACCTAACAGCTTTGGGCACTCTTTTTAAAAAATAATTAAAAAATTTTACATTACAGTTGACATACAATATTATATTAGTTTCAGGTATATAACACAGTGATTAGACGTTTATATAACTTTTGAAGTGATCACTCTGACAAGTCTAGTACCCAACATACCTATTTATTACACTGTTGACTATATTTCTTATGAAACTCCTAATAATTTTAATCCTTTACTAGCATAGTAATTAGTAAGTTGAATGGCCAATGCTTGTTTTACCCATCTTTTCAGTTCATAACTTCTATGTCTGTGTAGGGGGCATGTCTGTTTGCTCTTAAGAATCTCATTTGCTATCTGATATATATATATGTGTGTGTATACATATATATGTGTATACATATATATATAAATTATATATATATATTTTATTGATGCCTATGTATGAACAAAAATAACTTTTTCTGAAGGGCTTCTTTTAGGTCAGACACCCTGTGTTTTACATGTATTATTTCACTTAATACATGATTAATATACAGCAGCCCGATGAAAGAAACATTATTAGCCCGATTTTTGCTAGGAAGAAACTGCATATTAGTGAGTTGAAATGACTTGCCCTAGATACAGAGCAAGTAAAAGGAAAACAGGAATTGCGGTCGACATTTGTGTGAGCTTAAAATCCATGCTTTCTATCTCCATGAAGTATTTTATCTAGTAATAAACATTTGCTTAATAGATTTCACGATATAAGTAAAATATTGTCATGTTAAACAAATATTACTAAATGAATTTAGATATGTTGTGGGTTCATCCATGCTCCCTTTCAAAAATGTAGAGTTGATTGCTGCTCGACCTTTTGGCTAAAGATAAGGTGTGAAAGTTGGTCTCTAACATATAATGTTGGTTGAGACCCTTGAAATAAGCTGTTCTGGTTAACTCACTGTGGATTGCTAGGGTGAGCAAAATCAGCCTACCGGTAGTTATACAGGAGGCTTGTCATGTGCTAAGACTCAGAGAGCTACCAGCAAGTTTTGTTGTGCCCTCACAGGAAGGATCCCAGATTCTATTGAGATGTTATCCATCGGGCTTTCAAGTTATGGTCCAGGGAACCCTTTTCATGGAGGTGTTACACACGTCGAGTGATTTTGTATAAGTTCTCCTTTGAAAGTTTGAATTTGTATCAGCATTTTATTTACCAAACCAGCATTAATGTTGAGCAGGAAAAGGGTTTAGAGTAGGCTATGTTGATCTATCACTTACAGCCGTGTGGTCTAAAGTAAATTACTGATACCCTTCTTGCTACATTTTCTTTTCTTCACTTTTTTCTTTTTAAAGGATTTATTTTATTGTTTTGACAGAGACAGAGACAGAGAGAGAGACAGAGAGAAGGGGGAGGGCCCAGAGCAGCCTCCACGGTTGTACATCACCAGTTTTCAACATGGATTCATTCCACACAGGTGGGCGGGGGTGGGGGACCCCACACAGGGCCGGAACCAAGCCGGGGTCTCCTGCGTGGGAAGCATGCCCCTGAGAGCTGAGGGCTGAACCAGGGGCCTCCCACACAGGGAGCTCACCCTGATGAGAACCAAACTGGGGGCCTTCCACATGGGAAGCACACCCCAGTTCAGCATATGGTTCCACATAGGTTGGGGCCGGGACTCGATCCTTGGTCCCCAGGGCTGCAAAGTGAGCGCTTAACCCACTGAGCCATCCCGGCTTCCCCTCTTTATGAAATGTAGATAGCTGGCAACATTGACCACTACTAAATGTAAATCAAACAGAAATTTAATTGATATAAACATTTTTTTCATTTCACCTATCTGTATCTATAAAATGTGTGATTGTCTTTTCTTGATTAGAATATTAGGTTAAAGAAAGGCAGGGTTATTAGATATTTAAAAACAGAGAAAACTGAATCCTCAGTAGTTTCCACATGGTGGTTTTTCCACGTAATGATGCTTTTCAAGATGCTGGCAATGGGGAAAGCCGAGATGGCTCAGTGTGTTAAGCGTTCGCTTTGAAGCCCCAAGGACCGAGGATCAAATCCCAGCTCCAGCCCAGGCAGACCCACATGCTGAACTGGGGTGTGCTTCCCGAATGTGGTGAGGCCCCCAGTGCAGTTAAAAAATAATAATAATAATAATAATAAAAAAACGATGCTGACAATTGTTACTTTAAAGTTGCAAAAAAAGAAATTAATCTTTTTAGAGGGAGTGATGATTCAAAACTGTGAAATGAAAAAGAAAATAGCTCTAATCTGACTTCAAAGTCTACATTATTCTCTGTAGAAAGAGTTTCTATAAAATTATAAAAAAATTAAAAGGAGTGGTCCAACATATTTATGAATTGAGAAGGTAGGCTACATCACCAAAAATTTAAGTAGGTCAAAAAAGTTATGAAAATGCATGTTTCTTCACAAGAGAAAATGAAATGCACACACACACACACACACACACACACAGTTTTTAATATAAATTCACCTGTAGAATGATCACTATCATTTAGGACTTTGGAAGGGCCTACACAGTCCAATGTAAATTAAATAGACAGAAACAAAGAAGCAACGACGCCTCAATGACACATATCAGATCTATTTTACTAGTACATTAGTCACTTGACTTCATTGAATCTCTCCAAATCTAATTTTGCAGTGATGTCTTAACCTTGTGTCTTTTCATAATCACAAAAAAATTTAGAAAAATCTATCTTATGATCTCCTACTTTGGATTTTAAACAATACGAGTTTTGAAATATTACTAACATTGACTAGGACTGGTGGCATTTGGCAAGGAGATGTGAAGCTGGGAACCCAGGTGCATTAGAAGAGTGAAAATCAAAAATCATTAAATGGAAATGTTCTTTCTGGGTCAGTTGTGGATCAGTAATTATTGAGGGACTAGATCCAGATGATGTCATGAGATAGAAACACTAAAATGTTAACACACCGATCATTGTGTCAAAGGCACTCTATTGTTTAAAGGAAAATTGGAATGGAGTAGAGTGGCCTAAAAGTCCTGGCTAAATTCTAAATTGAGAGGTTGTAGTCTGCTTCTCTTAACTTCCTTCCACCCCATAGTTTCTTTTGGAGACTACACTCTCAATCAGTTCCTTTCTTAAATGATTTTGCATTATTGTCATATTCTGTTAAACAACTGCTTTGATCTACTGCAATGGGGGGTAAAATGATTTCTGTGCTCTGTGTATAGTTTGTAACTCACTTGTGGGGGGTGGAGGAGGTGCTACATAAGATATATGTCTGCTAATCATTTTAAAAGAAAGCAACATACTAACCTTTACAGAATATGTAGAGAATACACACGCACACACACATAGATATATGAGGGCTATCCAGAAAAACCTCCAGACATAAATGCCTCTGTTTTTCATATTACATGGATGGATACCTTCCAGATAGCCTTTATATTTACATACACATGTATACACACACACACACACACACACACACACACACACACACACATATATTTCTTTTCAAGCCCAATACTTTTGCTTTTATGAAATCATTTTCCAAACATAATGAAAAGAGTTCAAGCTTTTCTTTCCCCTTAGCTCCCATTTTTCTCATTTTGCCTTACTGTTTACATTCTTACCTAGTTTAACCATTGAAGGATCCCAAAAGAGTGGCCCAGTAAATTTGAGATTCAAGGAACACACACTCATTAAGCAAAAGTAACGGGCTTAGTGATGTAAACTGAATTCACAGTTTGAACAGACAGCAACAGGAATAGGAATGAAATAAGCTCAGAGCAGACATTCAGGGCATCCGAGTAAACAGAGCACGAGAACATTTTCTGTGTAGCTGGCTTGATATAGTTCATCTGAAAAAACTTTTAAGACTATAAAATGATGAGACAATGTTTCTCTAAGCAAGTTTTTCTCTTCATAACAAAATACGTAACAATGAGACAAAAGCCAAACAAAATATTTCATCTTGCAATCACAAGTGCATTTCTGTTTCTCTTGCCAAGTAAATTCTAGCTAAAAAGCAAATAACTTGTTCATAAATGAATATTGTGATACATGAGCAGTAAGCACATGCCATGATGACTCTTAATTTATAGTCTTTCTGACCAGGGAGGAAACACCCTGAGCTATGTGCTTTATCCCCCCTAAAATGTATGTTATCCATGCAATTCCACCTTTTCTATAAGCCAGAGAAAAATCACAGTAAATATTGTAGTGCAATTGTTTTAACTTTTCTGAAAAGTCTGAAGAGAAATCATAGGTCCATTTTTTAAAAGGATCCGCAAACATTTCCATGCAGCCCACAACAGTAGTTTGTTCCTTAAATATTTCAGTTGTTTTACCATGCACATAATTACATCAGAAAACACTCTTAAAATTGAAGTATAACACCTTGAAGGTATCAAAAGCAAAACCTCACAGTTAATTCAACCACAGAAAGCAACTATATACACTCTGTTCACCTTCCTTTAAATTTGCAGTAAGTGCCAAAAACAAAGAAAAGATGAAAGTTTATTTGAATGAATAAAAAACTCGGAGTGAAAGTGAACACTCAAATCAACTTCATATCATGAAAAGCAGCTAATTGCTTTCAGCTTTCAGTAAGAGAGGATTTTAAAGTCAGCATCACTTGGATAAAAATGTTGTCATCTAAAAAACAGACGTTACAATGTGCTGTTCTCTCAGGCATCATGGACATCAAGAATAGACCATAAATTGGTAGTACAGAGTGAATGCTTTTTGTCACAGTTTTTCTAGAAGCACTTTACAAAGCAATTAGTCAGATAATGGTGGTGTGCTCACTTCTTGCAGTCTTTTTTTGTAGCTACTAAGGGCATACAATCTTTCCCACCAATACAGTGTATTGTAGGGAGAGCAGTGTAACATCTTTAATCTTTTCAACTCTAATCATATTCTGCCCTTAAATAATGTTTTGGGGCTGTCTTCTTATTATAAAATAGCTTAAAGATAAACTTTTTATTAATAAAAGAAACCTTAAGCATTGATTTTTGAATCCAATTCATCATAGGATCTATAGTTGAGGTCCTCTAAATCATCTGTAATGAAACCCCAGAATGTTCTACGATCACTCTAGCAGTGGCTTTGTTGGTGAGATTAGGGACTTTATTTTTTAACTGAAGTGAACTTTATACTATACAAAATATAAAATATCACCATTTTAGTTGATCAAATATAACACGTGAAATTGAGGAACTAATTGTCGTACTGGCAGTTTTTATTGCAAAGCTTAAATTAAAATTATCTTAGCGCCCCTTAAACTTCCTGTGATTTTGACACTAGAATTGTGTACTGATTAAGGTGTACACAGTAGTGGTGCTCTGCATACAGGAAAAGTATCCTATGAGCAAATAATGAGAAGCAGAAACTTTCAAAATTTCTTAAAAACCAATGTTCCATTATTTAATTTATTTGGAATAATTTCTATTGACAATTTGGCTAAGATGACTTTTTTTTTGTTTGATTATTATTTAAAGAAAAGACATTTTGAGAATTTAAGTTGGAATTTCTTGGAGTGTCTCAATACATAGACATATGACCAAAAGTCACTGATATAAAGGGTAAACCCCTTGGTCTAACAACAGTATTTAATTTTTGAAAAGATGATAAATATTTGTGTGTGTGTGTGTGTGTGTATGTGTAAAACAAAACACTGGTGTCAAGATACTGTGAATAACTTAGGCATTCTTAGGAACTCCGATGTCAGCCTTGATAGCTATAATTATAGAGACAAAATATAAAAATTTCCTTTAAGAATAGAGAGCTTTATGGGAAGCCGGGATGGCTCGGTAGGTTAAGCACTCACTTTGCAGCCCCTGGGGACCGAGGATCGAATCCCAGTCCCAGCCTGTGCAGACCCATATGCTGAACTGGGGAGTGCCCCCGGTTCGGTTCTCACCAGGGTGAGGCCCTGGCCCAGTTCCTGCCCTGTGCAGCCCTGCACCCACCTGTGGAATGAAACTATGTGGAAAGACCGATGATGTGCAACTATGGAGACTGTTCTGGGCCCTCCCCTTCTCTCTGTCTCTGTCTCTGTATCTCTCCCTCTCTCTCTGTCAAAAACAATAAAACTGGGAAAGCTGGGATGGCTCAGCGGGTAAAGCGCTCACTTTGAAACCCCAAGGACCGAGCATCGAATCCTGGCCCCGGCCCATGCAGACCCACATGCTGAACTGGGGTGTGCCCCCAGTTCAGTTCTTGCCGGGACCTATGTGGGAGGCTCCCGGCCCAGTTCCTGCCCTGTGCAGCCCTGTGTCTGCCTGTGGAGTGAAACTATATGGAAAACTAATGTCAACTATGGAGACTACTCTGGGCCCTACCCCTTCTCTCTGTCTCTCTGCCTCTGTTTCTCTCTGTCAAAAATCAATAAAATAAATCTTTAAAAAAAACGAACAAACAAACGAACAAAACACAATAAAAATAAATCTTTAATAAGAAAGAATAGAGAGCTTTACATATTCAAAATAAAGCAGTGGTGAAGGGAATTCTAAAAAGTTATTTTTAAATAACATTTATGTTTAAAAACAGGGAGGTATTTTATTTCCAAGGAGTACTTTTACACTTTTAATCTTTCCACTGATTACCTGAAAAATAAAAATAGCACTCTACCTTGCATTTTGCTGGCATCTGAGTCACAGCTTAGTAATGGTGAATTAATTTTGAATTACCTTTGAAATATACTCTGCCCTATATTTTAACATACCGTAATGCGATTTAATATAACTTGATCTAATACCAGTAATGCTTGCATTTATTGCATATTCTAAACATCCTGTATATTTCCACTAACAGCACAGATACATTCTCAGTCAGAAGTATTCAGCTGTAAATCAGAACCCTCTCACCTATTAAGTATAAGGGCTTATTTAAAATACTTGGTGATTAGAACTTTTTCTCTCAAATTACATCTTGTTGAAGTGAGTGAGTTCTTTGTAGGAATATTAACCAGCTTCTACATTTCACTGATGAGTCCCCATACTTTACTAACATACTGAGTACATTAACTGCTGGCAGGGCCTGATTTCTGATTTATCTCTAATACTGTGGAAAAGCATAATGAACTGGACCCTGCATTACATATACTTGCCCTCTCTGTAACATGCTCAAATTTTAAGTATGAGATTATCTTAATTCTAGTTGCTATTAAACACATATGGCAGACATAAACTTAATCCAAGATAAACAATTCCTGCTGGCCTGCAGAGATGAGCAAAGGAAGAGCAATGCAAGTGAGAAGTGAGCCTGTCATTAGAAGGGCTGTCAGCTGTTTACACTATGGTTATTCTCATTTTGATCAGAGCCATCAATCTCTAGTTTAGATTAAAAAAAATAAAGACATATCAAAGGTCTAGATTCTTTAAAATTATTCCCTACTAAATTAAATAAAAGATACGCAAAAGAATCTTCCTGTAGTGATTACATCCTCATGGTGCTTCCCATCACTGGCAGCCCTTCTAGCAAGGGCATTAAACATGAATGCTCAGGAGGCCGGGATAGCTCAACAGGTTGAGCACTTGCCTTGCAACTGCGAGGTCTGGATATCGAATCCCAGCCCTGGCCCGTGCAAACCCACAGGCTCAACTGCAATGCAACTGGTAACCACCCAGAATGGCAGCGATGGAGGCCCCCAATTTTCCGATCGGCGTGGCCCCACATCCACTTGTGTGGAATGAAACTATGTGAAAAAACTAATGATGTACAACTATGGAGACTGCTCTGGCCCCTCTCCCCATCTCTCTGTCTCTCTCTCACATTCTCTCAAACAATAAAATAAATCTTAAAAACAAACAAACGGGAAGCCGGGATGGCTCAGTGGGTTAAGCGCTCACTTTGCAGTGCCAGGGACCAGGGATCGAATCCCGGCCCCGGCCCGTGCGGAACCATATGCTGAACTGGGAGCTCCCCCAGTTCAGTTCTCTCTCTGTCTCTGTATCTCTCTCTCTCTCTCTGTCAAAAATAAAAATAAATAAATAAAAATATATTAAAAAAAAAACAACAAAAAACAAACAAACAAAAACATCAAGGCTCCAAAACAAACATAGCCAAGGGCATGCTGATGTTATTGTATCAGCTCACAATTGAATGAAAACAACAACTATCACTTTTCGAAAATACTTGGTGGATTAGAGCTTCCTATGTGAATATTTTATAATTTATGTATTGCTTAGTTGATAGAACAGAGACTGTAATAAGTCATCTTCAGACACATAGTCACAGCCTTGCTGTTCTAGAATGTTTATTCTATTAGCCAAAAATAGGACCTATTTACCACCCTCACTCTATCCATTCCTTGAAGGGTAAATAGTGTAATAGAGTGAAAACTTCTACCAATACTAAAACTACAGGTATTTACAAATTTTGATTGAATTTTGCATATAACTTCACATGACAGCTTGTTATGCTTAATATTACCTAGAGCTCATTGTGTGGCAGGAGATGTGCTAGATGTTTTATGCCCATTAGCTGAATTAATTTTTGAGAACTACCTCAGGAGGAAGCTCATATGATTAACCCCATTTTTCCAAGAAGGAAACTGGGTTCAGAGAAGGTTAAACAAATCAGCAGAGATCCCAAGGCTAGAAAATGGCATGGTGTTTTGAATTTATTCTAACTGAGGATCTTGACTCTTGAACACTGTGCTAACTCTATACTGCCTCCCCACCTCCCCACAAAGGTCACATTGTTGTGTACACACTATTGTATGGTTTAATATCTTTTCAGCCAACGTAACTCAGCGCCTCCATGGGCAGGCCCTATACTCAGTGCTGGGTATTCAGTTTTAACACAGAAGAGGTGGGGTCTACTCTTTTGGAGCTAATAGTCCAGTGGTATGGAAAAAGAAAGCAGCAATTTTCCCTGGCAAAAAAGACGTGACTTCAGAAAAAGGATAAGGGTGCACTGAATTCACACATTTAGGGTTACCTACCAGGATGGGTGAATGAAATTTGTTTCTTAGTGAAATCCGGACCCCATGCTCCTGCACTACTAACTCTCCCATTGGCTAACTTGAAGGTCAATATCTGTAAAATAAATTCATGCTTGGTTTTAATTTTAGTATTTTTATTTCTCGGAGGCAAGTGAAATAAAATGACTTCTAATCAAGGACAGCACTAGGCAAACTGAAAAGAGCACAGGCTTTCTTGGGGAGTGGGGGTCTTAGATTCAGCTTTTTTCCTTCTTTCCTTTTGGGTTATTGTAATTCTGCTCTGCTTCTCTACAAATCCACAAAAACTTGATCTTGGGCAAAGATTTGATTTGAATCTATTAGTAACATTTTCTTTTGGAATTTAAATCAACTTGGCCCTACCTCATTAAGGCTCTGAGCTCTGGGAAAGTCACTTTAGTTATTAGGGTCTCTGAGAGAGGAACACAGGTGACAGTAAGGGACAGCCTCAACTGTCTAAAACTATTCCTTGAAGAAGGTGCTCCCAGCTTACTTTCCGTTAGGTTACTGGGAGAGGAAATATATTATTTGAACATAGTTTCCTCTGAAAGACACTCTCTTTCCTGTGTGACTTTTTCCTTCCTCATTCTTTCTTCTGTCCTCGCTGTCTTCCTTGTTCTCTTCCTTCCCACTCATCTTCTCACCCTCACTTCACTTGTTTCTTCATTTTTCTTCCCAGCAGAGGGAAATGGAAAAATGCAAAGTAACAGATTTAAGGTACAGGTTAGTTTCCAGGAAGGAAAGGGCTCACCTTCGGGCACACTCCTCTTATGTTCACTCAGAAACTCAAGAGAAAGGGAGAAACTGCCCATTTGCAAGATTGTCCATGCTCCTTTACAAAGCAAAGTATTACCCACCTTCTCCCAATGCACAATTACTTAAAAACCAGCAGCTAAGGATATAAAACATTTTAGGCAAAATAGAAAGAACTGAGGCTTTGGGAATTGCATGGTTCATACATTTCTCTGTATTTTGATTGTTTTTATTTTCAGGCCCCATGAAAGTATTAACAACAGAATACTGTTTGGTTATCTGTCTGGGCCTTCCTAATTGAGAACTGCCACACTGCATAGGGATGACTCGGTGCAAGAAAGGGTCATGTTTTTGTTCCAAGACCAGCATTCCTGGCTATTGCTAATTAATATGAAATGAACCCATTACCACAAAGGAGAGCATCAAATTACTTCCCTGCTAATTTGGAATTTGAACTGAGAGATATAGGGGAGTTAAGCTGTTGGACCTCCAGGAGACTTCTAGAAGCCTGGAGAATATATTCTTCTGAGATCTCTGCTGATGCCTTGGATCCCACCCTCCCTGAGGCGGGATAGCTTCCTTGGATTCTGTAGGATTTCTGGTTATATCACTGAGCTTTATGCAAGCTCAAATAGTTTCCATGAATTGCCATTCAAAGATCCTTAATGACCAGGACTGTATTTATCCTGTTAATCTAATCTCCATTTTGCTGAGTTGCTTTTAAGCACTACAAGCCAAGGCCACTTATTTGAGTTTATCTCTGTTCTTTAATCTTTTCAATTTAATCCATTCCCCATGAATTGCGCCAAAGTGAACTTGGGTGGGTAAAGCAGACAGATGAGATTTTAGGGTGTTTTAGGACTCTATAGCATCCTCAGAACTTACTGTGCTTTGGGGGTAATTCTTTTTCTATTTTAATTTGATTTATTTTTATTAGTTTTAGGTGTGGAGTTATTCTTATATATGCTGCTTGTAAGTATTTAAAAACCTACATTTTGACCATCTAAGAATGTCAATGTGGTCTTACTGACATTAGAGGATCTTCAAGAACACCCTTTATTATTTAGCATAAAAAAATAGCCAACGGGGGAAATTTAAAACTCTTCCCAAGGGCTTTAACAAAGTGCTAGTAAAACAGAACTTTCAGAAACCTACACAGAGTTCCCATTTCATTCTTTCCTCTTAATTTATATTAATATAGTATAGCTTCTACTCAAAGGAAAACATGTTTTTGCAAGATTCTTTTATAAAAAGCTGGAATCAGGTTTTCTAGGTGAACATTAGTGCTTAGTAACATTTCCCTAAGTCAAAATCATGGCTGTAGAGATGATCAAGGGATTCTCTTGAGAGCAGCTGGACTTTGATATGAAACAAATATTATATTCATTGAAAATTACTATTAATACCTTTTTTTTTTTTTAAGGTCACTAAATGTACTGAGGCATTGAAACAAAAGTTACAGCAAAAGCTGATGGGGATCTTTCAATTTTCTTAAAATAAATGCAAGTGGAAAGAAAAAGTATATTATTCTCATAATCATATTTGTAGCCCTTTCTGTAATGATAATGGATGAAGCTAGATGTGGATTTTTAGTGAAATTGATATATAAAAAAACATAACTTCAGTTCAGAAACTTCAGGCACGTTTTTGACTCTAAAAGTATATAATGTTACACAGTAAAATAAATCTTTCTTTTTAAATGAAAAAATGCCATTGTCGATGTAAACTAAGACTGAACCCAAATAACAACACAGTTCATTCAAACAGCTTACTTCTTACTTCATTTCTATTTTCCTTCTGGTGAACTTCAGCAGTTAACTGCAGGAATTGTGTCAGAGTCAAAGGTGATTTGGTAAAACCCTCCATTAGTCTTTCCTAGCCTAATCTATTTGGAGCACTAACAGATTTAGATATTTAATAGAAATTAATCTCTTTCTGTTGTTCAGTCTCACAATGCTTCATTCTAGTACTGATTACACCGATGCTCTAAGATAGGATGGAGAAAATGCTGCTGTAATACAATTTCTTCGCTGCTAGAAATGAAAGCTCTTGAGATTGCTCTTGCTTACATAGCGGCTTCAGGTGATTACATCTTTACACAGATGTTAATTACTCTCTGGAGAAAGCTGCCCAAATTGCCAGGTGAGTAGAATAATCTTGGAGTGGATACAAAAGAGTGATTTGAGGGCTATTATGCATATTGTTTCTCGCTCTTTTTTGAGATTGGAACTCCGCTCTGAAGAATTTAAGGCAGATGGCAAGAACTTTATGAATAGTAGACAGCTAATCATCAAAATGGAGTACTAAAGGTGGGTATAGACACTAACCTTTGGTCTATTCTAGAGTTTGGGCTTCAGTGAGATCAGACACACAGCTAGACCTGGGAATTCTTGTTAAAACTTCCATCCGTGGTTCTCAGACTTCACTGTGCATTAGACTCCCTCTGGGAGAGTTGAAAATATTAACGGCCAGACCTCAGTTTGAATCCATTAAATCAGAATCTTAGGAGCTGAACCCAGGTGTTTGTATTTCTGAAACTCTGCACTTGATTCCAATGTGAGCTCAAGGCTGAGAATCACTGGTTTACTTGTCTTGCCCAGCTATACTCAGCCTATAGTCTTGTGCAACAATTATCGGTGGTACTGTCAACTTGAAGACATAAAATGAGGGCTCTCTGAAGAAAACAAAAACCCTGCAGCACTGGATTTTGATGGTCAGAAGCATGTTTCAGAAATATCAAACACATAACAAAGAACTTCTTCCAAACAAACAAAACACTAAAACAATGCAACTTTGAATGTAAATGTGAATGAGCTAAACCTAACAACAGAACGGCCATTCAATGAGTATCTTATAAAGGGGCAAACTACATAGACATCCACTCATTATTCTCACCTCAAAAATGAAGAAAAAATAATGTATGAAGAACTGTAATGTTTTACTGATCATAAATGGAATAATTGAAATATCAGACTTTGGTGCTTTGCCAATTCTTTAAGACACAGGGAGACGTTAGGTGATTACATTCTTACAGTGGATCTATGTCATCAGCATTAAAAAGTGAGGGACAATACCTGGGAAAGACAAAATTACACTGAGAGGTTGATTGTAGCGGGTGTCTACTCAGGAGAAAACAGATTACGGTACCGGTAACATAAATGAGCACAGTCTCTTTAGACTGCAAGGTTTTCTTTCCAGAGCCAGATGTTATAGACGTGCAACTGGTCTTAGAAAAAGTGTAGTCCCAGAGGAAAAGCTGAATTTCTGACTGAGTAGCTGCATCAGTAAGCAATATGTGAAACAGCATTATAGAACCTGAAGTCAAAGGCATCAGACATTCAAGGATGGCTGATTTGATGCATCAACCTGATTCCATCAAGAATGTAAAAAGTGATTATTCTGGAGGAAAAATACCAAATTCACAGAAAATAAAAATACAAGTATTTGAGCATTACTGTTCATCCTTGCAAGATATACTAAACCCAAAACATTGTGCAGTTCTGTCAATATTTAGGCAACATCTGCTTGTTCTGATAAGAAACGCATTTTTCCTATGATTATGTGTTCGTTCACAGACTGGGGTTTAGGATAATTTAAATCTGAAAGCTCATAATCTGTATTAGAAAATAGAAAAATATAACGCAGGCTTTAAGTCATTAGATATACAGTAGTGCTATCAGGATGGACGAGTCGTGGGTCGATGCATAAGGGTTTTATTTGCATAAAGTTGCCATCTTGTTGCTTATAAAAAATGTCAGAAAAGAACATCAAAGTGTGTAGTGGAGGAAATGAATAGAGAATTCTCACAGCAGTAGTCCTAGCATATGAATTTTGAGGAAAGACACCTAAAAAGTCATTCTTAAATAAACCAATTAAGGATGTAGTGATCTGTTGGTTTCTTCCCACAAGTATCCAATTGAATGGGCAATGTGAGTTTCAATATATCGCTTGTGCATGAACGTAAAGTACCGTAACTCATCTACTTAATATACACTGGTAAAATATAATGTATAGCACAACAAAGTACACAGTACACATAATGCAAATATAGAATTGAAACAAATGTTTCTCCAAGAAATACTAATCCTCATTGCATTTGAGGTAACATTTTTTTTTTCATTCTATTCTATTCCATTTAAAAATGCTAGTCACAAACCACTAATTTTGGTTCTATGACCCACTTATGGGTACCGTATTTTCCGGCGTATAAGACGACCGGGCGTCTAAGACGACCCCCTAATTTTACAGTTAAAACGTAGGTTTAGGCCTGGGGGTAGTCTTATACAGCGAATATGGGCCTAAACCTACGTTTTAACTGTAAAATTAGGGGGTCGTCTTATACGCCCGGTCGTCTTATACGCCGGAAAATACGGTAACTATCCACTGTTTAACAAGCCCCTATTATAAATTATATCATAACAGGATCTCATGCCACTGATTAATTAGAAGTCAAAATAGTTTGGAAACCTACACAGGATGCCCCAAAATGTATGCACATTTTAGGAAAGGAAAAACTATATTAAAATTGTAATAGTCAACATATACCAATAACAAAAGATGAATACAAGTCATGTTTGACTTCTGCAACTACAAGAGGTGCTCTAAGTCGTTACCACCAGTATTTATGTAACACATAGATAAAATCTCCTAAAATGTGTATACATTTCTTTGGCACCCCCCAGTATATTACCTTTCTTTCTTATCTTTGAGACAATGTTGGTAGGACTCCTTTAAATTGTTGCCTATAAATGGCAATATTCTGGAGAGGAGAATCACCTTGCCCAGAACCACAAACAAGTAGCTAGTAGAGATACGATTCAGGTTCAGGTATAATTACTTCTAAAACTCTTGAATATTCCATTTTTTCACGGTAACTTTTAGGTGGTATTTGTTTGTAGCTCTCAGGGCATAGGTAAAGAAGAAGCTATTCCTTTCTTTTCCCTATAAATGAATCTTCCTGACTATCCGGGTGGCTTTGAATTGGAAAGAGAGCAATGGTATGAGCAGAGACTGATTGGTGAATAACCTGATCCTCAAATTTCCTAGAGTCCTAGTCTACATTCTGAAGCCCTAAAATAAAGGTTCTGAGAAATAATGACTCTTCGTGTAATGAACCTTACTAAAAATGATCAGCTTTTTTCTCAAATAGTAATCCACACCAATCAAATATAGAACCAAACTTTTCTTGGCACAAACATACTTATCCACAAAATAATTCATCATGATTTTATAAAATCTATAAATAGATTTGGTGCTTACATACAACTATCAATTATATAAATAGCACCCAAAATGATGAGGTCAAGAAAACTTGTTAATCTGAGAAAGAGTTCATAGAAAGGACAAGGCTGAATGTCTGAGTTTTTCTATCACATATGAAATCAAAATTATTCCTGTAGAATAGTCTTAGATAAAAATGTCTAATTTATGGTTTTAAATTAATGAATAAAAACTCTTCTTTTACATAAATTAATTCAACATGACTAATTCTTCCCTTATTTTAATTATAAGTCAATTTTTACTTTCATCTGTGGAATCCAAAGGAAACAAAATTAATTATCTTGGGGCCCACAATTTTTGAATGTCTGTATCAATTAAATAATGTTTTTGGCAATGGCTATAGGGCAAGGAGACATGACACTCTAGTACAGATTTCATAGGAAAAAGGAAAACAGATTAATACAGAATATTAAGGATTTGGATTAGACATAAGAAAGAGTTTCTAAAAAATGTAATTTTTCCTTTTTAGTAGGTCTTTTCAAATTACAAATTTGCCTAGACTCAGGCAAAAACTACGTAACTTCTTAGAATTTTAAAAATATTGTGTTTTCCCTCAAACATGCCTTTAATTTTGATAATCATATTTAAGAGATACTCAAATGGCATAATTGGAGTTAAAACCAAAACAAAGAGGAAAATCTCTTCTAATTTTCACATCATTTCTATCTAGATATTGTTAGGTAAGGATACAAATGCTATTCCTATGAATTAAAAAAGGGTAATAAAATATACAGGGCTACAGTCAGGAAATTATTGTACCTTAGATATACAATAAAGATTCTCATAAGACAACTTTAGCTTGTCCTGTTTCAACAATTTATTCCTCTATGTGTTTGTCAAATACGTGCTTCCTGTCTCATGCCATTGCTGTTTGTCTTTGCTATCAGAGACACTCATTGCATCAGATCCACCATATTCACCCAATATTGATATAGAAGCTGGGTGGACACTTGAATAACTAGTACATGTGGCTGTTACTTTGTGTTTTTCTTCTTTATTACATCTTCAGAATCAAAAGCAGATAAGCTCTCACACCAGCCATTGTTATCAATATCAAGGACACACACACAAAAGCTAAGTGAACTAAATGAAATTTGACATGTCAATAAGAGACAGACTGTGTAGGAGAGTACCAGATAATTAAATTTAAGAAAAAATCCCTAAATTTTGGACTTCTCACAATAGTGTGATATGGCAGGCACAGATACGAATTTGTACTTTAAGAACATATGCAGATATCAACTCCTATTGTATTCTCTACGGTAGAACAAATAGAACACAGTAACTGAATAGAAAGACAGTATAAACCAGATAGTCAGAATTTAAATACCAACAGGGTACTAGATTAGTTTTTTAAATTATGAAAAAATGCAATAATAGGAGAGTTGTGGCAAACATATCTTATTACATTGCTTATTTATCTTCCCATCAGAGATCGTGACCTTTCTGAGAAGAGATGTCTCTGTCTTTATTTGCTTCTGCTACAGTGCTTGGAATATGGGAGATTCTCAGTAAACAAATGAACAGTTAATACCTATGAACCCTACTCACAGAGATTGCTGATGAATGGCAACATTCATAGGCCACCTAACATTTCCATACAGGAGCTCATGTTCAAACACTATCCAATGACTCCTCTGCTGAAGGTGCACAAACTCAGAAACTTATTTTCTGGAATTCACTTTCTTCCATCCTATGAATTTTCTAAGCTCTTCTGTTACTTTGGCTTGTCTGATTCTTTAACAGGTCTGTCTACCGGCTGCCCCAACCTTTTTAGGGCTGATGTAATTTCTCTGTTTCTTACTGATGTCATTAACTTCCCAGCACAGTCTCTGGATCAGATATGTTTACATCTGAACTCTCTTTTTTCTTTCTCTCTCTGGGTCTCATTTACCCTCAGCACTTCCAAGTCTCTTTTTCTGTTTATTTCACCTCACACACTACCTTCTGTCGCCAGCTAGGCTGTGGAACACTCAAATGTATTGATTTCATTTTATTCCTCTAAAAACTCTAATGTCCAAGTCAGTTCCTGTCACTTAGCAAATGCCTCTCAAATAATTTAATCACTCCTTCCTTGAAGGCTCAATAGGCAAATGGTATATATATTGCATAATTGTAATTATTTTGTAAAAGGGTGTTGGAAATAACAAATAAGAAAATGTTTTATAGACAGGCAAGCTGAGGAACCAATTAAGATAATTCTTGTGATATTAGCTACATTTTCTGTCCAGATTCCAATTTATATCCTTTAGACCCAAAAGCCCCAGAAATTGTATATTTTTCACCAGAAAGATTATTTGTATTTTGTCTCATAGGCAAATGATTAATTTCAAAGTTATAAAAACATAGTATGAAACTACAGGTTATTGTCATTTCATTTCATTTCTAAATTAAGAGACAGAGGAGGACATAGGTTAAGAGTCTAAAAGTATAACAAATGCATGTGCACATAAAATCATTATAACTATATGAAAATGTTTCATGATTGGCTTGGCTTGTATTTAGTGCCAAGCCTTAGCCCAACTACTATGGCCAAGAAAGCATAGTTATATATTTTTGTTCATTCTATATTTTGAAGTATAAAATGTGGATTAGAAAAATAAAACCCCTAACAGAAAGGACAGCTAAGTCTAAAATAATGAGATGGGAATAATTTCTACATGTAATTTACTTTCTCAGAGAAAAATTTCAACAAATGCCCTTTAACAAAAAAAAAAGATGCTTACCAGGGAACACATGAAGTTCTGTATATATTCATATATATTCTAAAAGATGACATAGACCAGTTATTTTCAAAGTATCCTCATTTACAGAGGAGTCAATGAACATTGACTGAGTCTCTACTGTATAGCACATAGGTGCTAGGAGCCCACGGTTTTTGATATCAATTATCTGTTGAATTAACCCTGGTACTCTCTAAAGTTAGACTTAATAGAATATAGACATAATAAAATGACAACAAATATCAGAAATATTTAAGCGGCTTTTAGTAAGGTGTTCTTTAATTTGCCACTAGAGCATCTCACTTAATACAGACTTATTTTGATATCTTCATCCCAGTCTTCTCACCTGGGGTCCAGCCTCCTATATATAACTGCCTATTCGACATCTCTTGAAGTCCAATGAAAATCTTAAACCCCTCATATCATACTTAAAACTTGTTTCTCCCCCTTTCCAATTCCTGTTCGAGTCTTTCGCATATACTAAATGGCTTCACCAAATTTTCAAGGAAAAACCTAAGATCATTCTTGATTATTTTTCTCACTTATTCCCCATAACTAATCTATCAAAAGGTCATAAAGGTTTCACTTTCAAAATATGTCTTAAGCCTCTACTCACCATTATACTGTCAGGAGCCTAATCAAAGCTACTAATCTCTGATAGCTCCCTGGCCTGCATTACGGCAATAACTTCCTATTCTGCATTATGGCAATAACTTCCTACTGGTCTCTCGGCCTGTACTTTTGAAACCTAAATATGTGTATATCTTCTCCACAGAAACTGGAATCAATCTGTATAATAGTCAATAATTTTATGATATTTTCCTGTTGAAAACACTCCGATGGCTTTTCCCTACACTGGGTAGAAAATTCAAATTCATTAAGCATCACCCACAAGGCCTTGAATGATTTGGCTTCCATCTAACTCTTCTACTTTATCTCAAAGCATAGTACTTCTTTTCTCACTCTTCACTGGCCTCTTAGTTAATGTCTCTTTCTGTCTCTTATTTTCCAGAAGGCATTTTCAATATTCTCCCCTTCACATCCTTTAGGGTTTTATATAAAATGACTTTCTCGTTGAAGCCATTTCTGAACAACCTATGTAAATTTCACCCACCTGTACATGTTAGTTTTACTTCCTTCTTAGCACATATCACTAAGACACTATACTATTTTACATGTATATCCTCTTTATTGTCTATTTCCCCAGTAAAATGTAAGCCACACAAGGGCAGGGATTTGTCCTATTTTGCTGACTGCTGTATTCTCCAGTGGAAAGTATAATGCCTGACACATTATACATATTCAAGAAACATTTGTTGGGTGATTCAATAAGTGACTGACTAAATGAGGTATGCTACTGAGTTTGACCTCTTGACCACATAGGATAGTGTTCATAACAGTGAATGCTGGTTGAAAATAATGAATAGATGATAGTAGAAGGCAGAACACCCCTCCACAGTACCATCACCTTTTTCACTGGGCATGTTAGCTGTTGGGCTATACTCTTGTGGAGGGTTTTTGCATCTATGTTACTGAGAGCTATTGGTCTGTAGGGGTTTTGTTTGTTTGTTTGTTTCCTTATAAAGTTTTTGTTGAGTTTTGGTATTGGGGCAATTCTAGCTTCATAAAATAAGTTATAAATTATTCCCCTGGTTCCTATCTTTTGGAAGAGATTGTAAAGTATAGCAGGGATAGGTCATGTATAGTCTTATGGATTCTAGTAAGTACCTTATGTACTTGTCTGAGATAAGGATATAAGTAAATGATATAATAAGAGGTGAGTAAAAAAATAATTCCATAGTAATTGATTCAGCCTGAAACTTGAAAAAGTGCTCTTTAGAATAAAATTATACTTGATGGATGCCTATTTCACTTACAGACACAAACTCTTTAAAAGAAACATCTCAAAAAGGCTACTTTCTTATTTTCACTGTTCATAATAATGCAATGTCTTCTGGTCTTTGTAGAGAAACGCTTTCTGGTCCATAAAGTAGTTCTTAAGACAGTTCCAAAATATGTTAACAAAACACTTTGATCAACAGCAGCAT